>JAGFMF010011393.1:5399509-5527155 GCA_019455555.1 Galemys pyrenaicus
AGCAGTGTACTTCTGTTGATCTGCCTATTCTGCTCCCCGCTCTGTCTGTGGTGAATCCTCTCACCCCCCACACCTCTGGCCTGTACCCCAGTGCTTGTACGCATAAATAAATCTTTAAAAAAAAAAAAAAAGAAAGGCTAAAAATATAACTTTGAATGATGATGCATGGGGAAACTTTATAGTGGAGGAGAGATAATTTAACTAGGTTATATAGTATGAGAATCCCTAAGCGAGGAGAAAAGGAGGTATTTTATATGGAAGAGTGCATAAGCTAGTTGAACAGTAAGAAATTCCCAAGGCATGCCTGGAGGAAAATAAGTAGATTGGTTTAAATGAAGTAGAATAACTAAAGAGTAATGGGAGATCATAGTATGGCAGGCACAACAAAAGAAGAATCCATTCTACTTGGTGAATGACTAACTATAAGATGAAAGCAGAAAAAAAAGCATGATAGATGAATCAAATTTTGAGTTTGGGGAATGAGAATTGTGATATTAATGACAGAAGTAGGAAACACAGAACAGACCTAGTTTGAGGCAAAGTGAATGATGAGTATGAGGTGACAATGTGGCACCAGGGAAACTGACAAGCACTGAACTGAAAGTAGATAAGTGGATCTCAGAGGAGAAGCAGAGGAAGAAATGTAGATTTGAAGATTACCAGTTTTAAAATAATCTCCAAAGTCTGTGAGTGGGTGAATATCTGAATGAGGTAATTAGAGAGGTGGAGAAGAAGGAGTGTCTACAAAGAATGAGAAGTAGGAGCAATCAGGGAGTTGGATGTACATAGTACCCCAAGAACACAGTAAAGAGGGAGATTCAGAAGTGAATGATCAACTGTGTCAGCTTTCTCAAAGGATGAAAGAGACAAAGGACTGAGCAAATTCAGCTGAAGTTGCTCACAAGCAGTTTACCCTTGAGAAAGCTATTTCAGTACAGTGGTTGAGGTAAAAGACAGAAAGCTTTTAAGACTGGGTTAAAAACTGGGTTTATATAGAGGTAAGGGAAATAATGGATGTTGATCACTATTAGAGAAAGAAGTCTTAAAATTGTTGGATTTGCAGCATCAACAATGGGAAGGATAGGGATGTATTTGATTTGTTTTATTTTTTGAGGTTTCTGCATATAAAAAGGGAAGGTTCATAGGAGAAATATAAATGAAGATTTGCATTTGGAAGGAGATTCTGGGAAGCTTATTTATAATCAAATCTAATGTTTATATATTTTTAGGAATTATTCTAAGCGCTTCATACATATTAGCACATTTTACTCTCATAATACTCTAATGAGGTAAGTACTATTATCATGCCCACTTTACAAATGAATAAACAAACTAAATCATGAGGGACTAAATGATTTACTGGTTCATTGGCAGGAATGAACTCAGACAGAGAAACAAAAAACATCATGATCTTTTCCACTGGGCTATATTACTTCCCAGAGTTAAAGAAGAAAGTAGGAAAAATGACTCCTTTTATGAGACAGGAGGGAAAGAAAGGATATGCTGATTTATTCCAAGATGAAAAAGAAAGTACCTGAGCTGAGATCATATGCTAGCGTTCTCTCTCAAAGGTAAGAGGAGAAGCAGGAATCAGGGTAAGGATTAAGGACATACTCAGTATGGGAAGTTTTAGAAGAGAGGAGAGGATATATTACAACAGAATTTAACAGAAATCTAAAACCTGTTCAGTATCTTCTGTAGGCCAAATTGATGAGGGTCACTAGAAGATAGTTATGTCACACTCAGTGTGGCTTCTCAGTGGGGAGAGTACAGAAAGACTTGAGTTTGGAAACAAACCACTAGGTAAAACTGTAAAGCCAGATATGGTTATGGTATTGTGGTATCAGAGAAAAGTTTACTTAGCTAGCAGATAATGTTTTACAATCCCAGGGACGAACCTCTTTCAAGTAAAAAAGACAAGTCTTAATAATTTCACATACCAGTAGTTCAATATTTGCACTGCAAGATTTGTAAACATAGGAATCAAATTGGGTAACTCATATATTTTGATAGGAATAACTGATACATAAAACTAAACAATTAAATCTTCCATCAAGAAATTTTGTCTTACAAGGACAAATCAGAAACACTTTGTGTGTTGGGTGCAGGAAGGGCTAGGATGAGGGCATAAAGAGCACAAGGGACTGAGGGGAAATTGCACAGGTGAAATGAAGGTGGGAAATCCATGGGAACCACAATTGATGTCAAATATATATAAAGAAAGAAAAAATAAATAAATTTTGTCTTACATCATAATGATGATGATGATGATTTCAGATATGAATGTTCCTTTATTCAAGATTTATATATCTTTCTGAAAGACAAAATCTATATTGAAGATTATGTAGAATGAAAATAGTTGTCCAGTCTCAAGTAGTTCTGTAGAGTCTAACCAAGCAAAGACTAAATGTGGATGAAATACTCTATTCTTGCTTAATGTTTCCAGAAAACTCACCAAAATATCAAAATAATTAGTTATTTAAGGTAGTTAATATCTATAAAATACAATTTATAAGAAAAACATTGTTATTATTAGAATCATTAAATACATTTCATAGATACTGGCAAGTATTCAGGGGAAATTTCAAATAATGTGACAGCATTTTAAATATTATACTTTCCCTGAAGTACTTCCTTTTTTCTACACTAAAAATAAGAAACAACCAAAGGTCACAAAAATATCACCCTGAACTTTGACCAAAAATATGTATAGTCAGAAAATGGACATTATGATAGACCATGTTAAACATAAAAAGTTAATTTTTCCTCAGTGTTCATTTTTTAGAAGATCGCATTTCAACTAAACATTTTTTCAAATAAACATTTCACGCTCCAAGAGATATTGTTCAACTACATCTGGAACATATGGCCTTGATCAATTTCTAGCAACAGAGGTGTACTTCAGATATAGAAAATTTACCAAAGAAATGTTTTTAAACAAGATTTTGGATTTTTACAACAAATAAGTGTAGGGGCAAGGTAGTTCTCTTAGGAAATTTTCTGGAAGTCTACTAGCCAGGATGGCATTATGGTAACATTTAAAAGAACAAAGGTCATTTACACGTGTGCCCCATTTGCTAGTGACTGCTTCTAACAGAACACTTACTATTGCATTCCAAAGTCAACTATAAATATTTTTTCACCTGCTTTTTGAAAATACATAAATGTTTTTAGTTACTGAACATTTTATTATTTTTAATAAATACTATTATTATACATTATGAGGCAGATAGGCATTTTTTATTGAAATAAAATATTTTTACTTTACTCATACCTGCAGACATTCTACATATTTCCTAGACTGCAAATATAAGTTCCTCCTTATCAAGGCATTTTAGTTTAGAGAAGCATTTTAAGAACACTGGACTAAGAGTAGAAGATGAGTTAATAATGATAAATATTAATCTTTTAAAATTTTGGAAAATTTCTTGGGACTTCCAGCTTGGGGTTAAAACATGAAACAATAAGAGACATGAATTAGGAAAAGGTTTTAAAAGGCAAAATTAATAACTTTCCAAGGTCATTTATTATCTCTTTTTAAGGGCAGGTGCCTTAACACAAATACTTAAAAATTGTAATATGCTTAGGTACTAAATATTCTTAATCTGTATCCCTCACATGTAAGCTTTAAAAGGTAAACATAAAGAAGGTTCACAGCACACAATGACTCCCATTTCAGCAAGGAATTCTCACCTTATTATATGCGTTGTGACTAAAGAGGGAATGAGAACTCTCCTGTTCATCACTCAGTGAGAAGGAGGACAAGTGACTGAAGGGTCCTGGGGTAAGACAGTCAGCATGGGACAGGGCCTGAGGAAGCAGCAGGGACTTAGCAGGAGGATAGAGTCTAGTCTGATATAAAGGATGGAGAGAAACAGGCTTGTGAGAGACTGTCACCTCCTGGGAAGAAGAAAGGCATAAAGAGTACGTTAGTTCACAAAAATCAAGCTCAACTTGGAATTAAGACGCAATACTATAGATGGATTTCTGACTCTCATCAGTAAAAAGAAAAACTCTCCTCACATGTGGGTCTCTCGTGAGACACTTGCTTTCATAGCACACTGTTTGTCTCTCAATAATACCTGTCAGTATCCAACAGCTAGCCTCTTCTGAAGAAAGAGCACCTGCAGAGTGTCTCCTGAGGGGTGTTAAGTTTGTTATTTTTGAAAGCATTGAGAGGAGAAATGTAGATGGGAGCTGAGAGCGCATTACAATGGGAGTAGAATGGGATTAGAAAGGTCTTCATGTCTTCATTGAAGAGCTAAGTAACAGTGAAGTTAATGTAAAGATGCTTGGGATTTGGGAGGAAGAATTTGGGGAAACAAGAGGAGGGCATGACAGAGGATATTGACCTGTGGCAGGGGGCAGAGGTCCTGACTTAATTCCTGGTATAGTAAATTGTTGAGTTGGAATGAGTATGGACAAGGGGTCAGGGAGAGGTGAGTGTGGAGAGAATGAATGAAGCCATCATCCAGGTTGGGTATCCCTTTGAAGAGAAACTGGAAGTAGTGTAAGAGATGAGTTTCTACATAAAGAGGATGGCAAATGAGGCCTTAACCAGCTAGCATGAGTTTTTAACCAGGAAAGAGGATTAATGTGAAAGACCTTAAGAATAGGAGCTATGAGATGAGGGCATGAATTAAGAGAGTGGAACAAGGAAACCATAAGATTGGAAGTCTTAAACCTATGGAGAAAATTGCAAAAAAGGGTATATAGAGACATATATTTGTGTGTGTGTGGAGTGTACAGTACCCTTCTTGCACTTTTAATATATATGCATATATATGAAAGAAAATGATTACATTTTATAAATATATAAACAATTTATACTTCTGAAAATTTTCATGTAAAGATTAAAATTGACTTGATTATCCTACAGTAAAATCTGTTAGCACATGAACCTCATGAAATGAAACCTGCTTTATTCTCCTTTGTGACCTCAGAGTCAAGATAATATAGCAAATGTTTAATGTGCTAGTGATTTAAATTTCAAAGGACTATGATATTTTCTATGAGGTTAGTAATGTATTCTGTTATTCAATTATTTCTTTGCTCATAAGCAATGAGTGAATATATTTGGTTTTGTGCAAAATGTAAATTTAGTAAATTTAGAATGACATCGATGAACAGATAAGTTAAACTTTTAGAATTGTACAATTAATATCTTTTTATGATAGCTGATATCATTTTGTCAAAACTTTTTTAAGTCATTGTTAGTTTTTCTAAAATTTAAAGTAGGGGTTCAAAATTTAATTAAAAACTTCAAAAATTTTAAGCATGTGAGAAAGTTGCAATTCTAGGGCTTTTAAGTTTGTATAAATGAGGTATTTTAATCATAATTGCCTTGAAGGGTGACTAAATAAGTTTTATTTTTATCAGTTTCCTATTTGTACTTAAAGTGTTCACTTTATATATGAAGAAAATAAATTCAGTGTTCTCACACACACACCTCTAGCATACACTAATTGTTAAAAATATAACTTCTATATATAACATGTATATTTTTTCAATGACTACATATTTGGAAATTTCTATATTGGTAAATGAAAGCTATGGATTTGCTACTGAGACCACATTAGTGAGTTCTCTGATTGTAATTGTTGCACAGTTGATTCTCTTGGATGTTAGAAGTATATCCTTAAAATATCATTACACCTAAATTATATTAAGTTGACTAATATTAAATTAACTAATATTAACAATAGCCATGTTACTGTGCAACTTTAACAGAATGCAAGCAGTATTTTCCTATTAAAATGATTTTAGATCGAAATATATTCTAATTCTTTCTCAAGAAAACATTTCATTATGTTATTAACAACTAATTTCATTCTTCATCAATGTGCAAGTGATTAACATAAAAACTGAGTGACAAGCACAAGACTAGTTATATAAGGAAAAAGGGACCTTGGTCGAGATGCCTAGGAAAAGACAAACAGGACTGTCTTTATTTTATATTCTAGCTTCAGCTTTTATTTATTTATATATAAGGTTTTATTTATAAGGTTCAAGAACCCATTCAGAGGATGTCACAGGGTAAGCTTACAGTGATCCATGAGAGTAGAAGATTCCCTGCATGGGGGAATAGGGTGGGGTCAAGTTCTCATCAATCAGTAGGAAAATATCTGCAAAGGGTGCACTGCTCTTCTTCAAGCCTCTGTGTTCTCTATTGTCAACCATTTCTCACAACTCTGTCAAACCAATGCTACTGTAGGGTCAGATAATGTTAGTCATTTCAGGCAACTGGGCAGGGAGCCCAGAGAAGAGAGCAGAATTTTATTTGGACTGGAGCAGGTCAAAGAGAACTGAGAATATTGGCCAGACTCACTTGAGCATGTTTGGTTAACATATAGAACAAAGGTGAATGGGTTCTTCATAGCAGCTTCAACATACGGTATGTCATTTGTGGTACCTATTCCAACCTGTGCTAGTTGTTGTTTGTGCTTATACAAGTTATTATTCTGCTATTATTTTCACCATCATCTGGGGCATCTTCTTTGACTATTTCTTATATTCAGTCTCATTTCCTGTATCTCATAACATCCTTTTGCTTGGTTCCTATCAAATTTACAGCAATCTAAAGTAACTTCCTAAGAAAATGGAGTATTGTAAACAAATATTTAACATCTTCCATGTTAAGAATTCTGTTCTTCCCTTATGATTAATTTTTTGGATATAGAATTCTAAATTGTAAAATATTTCCTTTATAAGTTTTTAAAGTGTTATACCAATGTAACTATACTGTTACTACTTTATACATATTTTTCAAAAAACTTTTTTATATCTATGATGCTGCAATTTTATTTTCAAATTATCTTTTGTCTATTTAACATTTCTTTCTTCTTTTGCTCTTATGCAAATAAAATTTTACTGTTTTAAAATTTTCCAAATTAAATGTTTAATGGATACATGTTTATTCTCTTATTTATTAAGTATATTGAATGGTTTTCCATTTTCTTCTTCCAAAGACCATTTTAATTGTACTCTAATATACAAGTATTTCTTACTTTTATTTCAACTAGAATCAAAAAATGTTGAAAATGAATTTTTCAATGTCATGAATATTTTGTGTTTGTTATTAATTCATTTTTTATGATCAGAAATATTTTTTCATTTTATTTGTCTCATAAATTAGTAAGCTTTTCTTTTGACCTAATAGTTGATTTATAGCATGACTTAACAAATATTAAAATATGTTTTGCAGCAGGATATAACTGTCTAAATTTGATTACCTTTAAATGGTCTGTACTTATTAAATTAAATCACTATGTTTATTTTTTTTGTCATCCTATCTCTTCTCTTTGCCTTTTGAATGTTGATGTTATACTTGATATTTTTAAACAATTTTTTTTTATTTATGTGTACAAGAACTGGGGTACAGGCCAGAGGTGAGAGGATTCACCAGAGATAGAGCTGGGAACAGAACAGGCAGATCCACTGAAAAACACTGCTGAGGGAAGAAGCGGGCACAGCAGGAGAGGTCTGCTATGCCATGTGGATCACCCCTCTGACTGGTGGCAGGGATCAAACTCGTGTTGCAGTGGCTGTGGTTTGTCTCATAGTGCATTGCTTAACCCACTGCACCACCAGGGAGGGCCCTTTACTTAATATTTTAACAAATGTATTTTCCCTATAATTTTATCCCTTAGCATACAAGGGAGTCTTACTTGTCTTGCTTAAAAACTCTTTCTTCTGAATTCAACCTGCCTATTGTGAATGCTGTAAACTTTCCTTTCTTTTTGAGTCTGGCAGCTGGAATACTCTCAATCACTGTGTATAACAGTCTCAGCTTACAGACTGATTTTATTTGTTATTCAACCTGGGAGAGGTCTCTTTTCCCTTTTTTAAATTTTATTTATATCCACAGTAAGTAAATCTTCCCTGAACCAAATCTTTCTGAAAAAGTTTCAAAGAAGGAAGAGACCATTACATAGGATTGTCTAGGTGCTCCAAAGATAGATGCTTTGGGATGGAAAGTGTTTTAGCTGTTATCTCCTAAGGAATGAAGACTGTCAGCTGTCCACATGTTCAAGTGAGTCTGGTCAATGAAGACTGTCTAGGCTGCCACACAGACAGAGAATCTCCTATAATATACATTGATTCTGTGGAATTCAAGTACAGCCTCTCTTTCTGGAACAAAAATCAAGTCAGGGGACCTACTATAGCCAACTACACACTCGCACAAAGACAAGTGATCTGAAGTTTGCATATTAAGGCGTGACCGACACATTATAGGAGAGTGTTTGCTGACTACACTCTGCAGCCACTGTATTCTCACTCCATTTCTCCCCAAATGCACATTTGTTCATTCTCTCCATTGCTTTGAGTAGTCCTTAAGCTGTCACCTCATTGTTTGTGCTTTAATAGGAGCTTGTGGTTTTGCTCTCTTTTGTTGCTTTGGGTGATATCAGATTGACAAAAGGTAATTCATTGACTTTATATTCATATTCATCATATTCAACCCAGGGACCTCAAGTGTTTATTTTAACAACAAATTATCATAACACAGTATGAAGTTTTTCACTTTTTTAAAAAAACTTTGCCATGAGATAACTTGAGAACCTCTAAATGATCTAAAACACTTTATTTTTTGGTCCTTCCTGATCTCATCATACTATACATGTATAAAATCTCTATATATTATATTTATAATATGGTACCCATAATCCCATTCCTATATATAGAGATTTTTACTATATAAAAATAAAGTATTTTTATATAAATATGAAAATATACATATGTAATACTTTATTTTGTGTGTTTATCTGCATCTTCTTGTCATCCCAACTTCTTTGGGGATGTTGATATAGATGTGACCTCATGTCACAATCCTTTTTAAAATATATCCCACTGCTGACTATATTGTCACAATTTTCCCACAGAACAGTGATTTTTTTCCTTAAAGAAGTTACTACATTAAAGAATAAATTTTCTCTAACATAAGTGCTTTTATAGCTCAAAAATGTCACTTTTTATGTATTTCATGTTAAGACCACAAAAGCTATAAACAGAATATTTTTATATCTATACTTTGACCCAAATGATAAACTCTAAAGTAGTACAATTTACTCATTACTTGATTTTTCAAATCTAAGGGGTTTTCTATATATTTTATGGTCTTTAATAAAAAAGTGAATTTCAGTTCAACATTCTATTATTTTCTATGTATGACTACAGTGTTTATGCATCAAGAACACATATATCCCCAATTAAGTTGGGATTTTAATTTTTCCTGTAAGATTTCTCAAATGAGACTTTTCATTTATACTAGTAAAACTTTTAAACACTGTTAATATTGAGTACTTCCATATTTAAGCAATGCTGAAAACTGTAAAACACCTCCACATCTTAAATGTCTACTCTGTTAATGTCTTAGTTATGATACCATAATACAACATTAACTACAACTGAAGAAAAAAAATATAAATGTAGGTCAAGGAATAAAAGTAATGAAAGTAGAAACAAAATCTTATTTCAAAGTCTTTTAATTATTTCAAAATTTTGCATAGTTCTTGTCAAAATCATGTAAGTTATTAACTTTTCTGACTATGATTAATATTAAAGTTACACTAAACATAGGTATTATGTTGGCCATTTCTTGTCATTATTTATGCTTGTATTAGTATTTATAATCAATTGGGATTCATTTCCAGGAGATTTTTATAGTCATTTGCTTACTTAATGGGGATTATTTTAGTTGAAAGTTCTGAAAGTGACAACTCATATGTCCAACTGAATACATGAACTGCAATAGGTCTAAGGAATAACTAAATGAGGCTCCTCTGTCCATGCACCAACTTGAAGAGGCCAGATACTTTCCCAGGAAATATACATGAGAGTAGATAATGTATATGAATTGTGACTGTGTAGCCCTCAGCCCTACAAAGAAAGTCAATGTACATGCTTACAAATCATCTGATTTTAAAATCTTTCTTATTGTTTTAAGTCATCAGTTGATCAAATTTTTCCAATAATGGTCCAGTTTACATTGTAGAGTCTGCAAATGATATACTTGGTCATGATAATTCAAGACTACAACGGTGGATGTAAGCAGTCTTAGACAATACATAAACGAATAGACATAGATGTGTGCCAACTAAACTATTTATAAAAACAGGTGGTGGGCTAGATTGACAGACAGGCCATAGTTTATAAGCTATATTTCATGATTCTTAAAAACATATTAATAAAGTTTTTGTCATGTTTGACCTGTATCCCACGTCCCACCCTAATAACATATTTTAACGTTGGTTCTTATTACTTTGGAGACCATTATTTTAAACAATTCCTGAAAACAAACAACATTATTCTACCCTGCTGCAATGTTTAGTGTATGAGTCTTTTAATGTTTTTTTAAAGGACAGGAATCATAAAAATATCATACACATCTTTCAGTGAAAAATGCAGCAATTATTTGTGATAAATTGCTTTAAAATGATTTTCACTTACTTGAGAAGTCTTCCTCAATATAAAAATCTTATAAAAATACAATTTTTCTTCAAAACAAAACAAGCTTTACTTAAGAGGTTGATTTTTTAAGAAAGAAATGATCTTGACTGATTGTAGTATCATTTCCTGTAACACTCAAGCAGAACTTATGAAGCAAATAATATCCCTTGTTTTAGAGAAAAACTTGAAGCTAAATATTTAGAAATAAATTAATATGTTTAATGAAAGAATTTAGATACTAAAAAATAAGTATTTAAGAGACATCAGAAAATAAAGGTTACTGCGATATAGGAGGGCATTCAACACTCTAGACAAAGCCCACTTTCTACTCAGACATCAAGTCAAACTGTTTAGCTTCAAAAAGCTGTTTTCATTGCAACACCAAAGGGCATTTTAAGGCACTATGGACTCTTCATTAAAGCCTGCACATCTGAGACTCTTTTGTTCCAACCTGACATTTTAAAGGCACCTTCTTTCCTGTAGTTTGGAAGTGAAGGGTGAAAATTCACTTCTCTTTGCTCCTGCTGTCCCTCCTCACACGCCTACAGTTATCTCTGTCTTTGGAAACTCAGAAGCACTACTGGGTGAAATTGGTAACACCTTTAACTCCATCCTCTCTCCCTGCACTCCATGCCTTTGGTAAAACAACACTTATTTTTAAATGCAGCACTTATTTTCAATTTCCTTTCCTGCCTAGAGATTACAATTTAAAATCAGAACTACAGCATTTCTGTTACAGTTTTCATTTTAAAAACACTGCATTAATAAAGTTAAAAGTAACCTAATATTTCTTAAAAAGTGACTCCCTCATCCAAAGACATATTAATGTTCTACAGATAATATCAGGGAAATCCCATATTCCTAAGAAATAACATTCTAACTGTCTACATTTGGCTAAGATCAAACCAAGATGAATTTGGCCCCTTAATTTTGAACATATGGCAAAACTTCTTGCTTATTAGACTTAATTTTGAGGAATCCATATACATTTTGAAAAGAGACACATTTAAAGCAACATTTTTCATGTTTTGAAATATGATTTGAATAAAAAATTTGAATTTGTGAAGTATGAAAAAAGGTAGCATATGCTTAGTTATTTCAAATACCCTATATAAAAAATTGTTTTTAAAGTGATCAAAATGTACATCGGAAGGTAGTCTTTGGATTATTTAGTTCTTAACATTTGTAGAGAGAAAAATTTCAGAGAGCAAATGACATGAACAAGCATGAAGACATTTGATAGAGACATGCTCAAAGAAAAAGAAAAACATTCCATAATAAGTAACAGTGGATACTGGAGGATTAAAATTCTGAATTTCATGTTTTCTACACATGAAATTCAATTGTTTGCCCACCCCTCCCATTCCTACCCTAGGTGTATTTGTTGGAGATGAGTGATTTATATTGAAGTCAGAAAGAAACAGAAAAAAGGGCCTTTTGTAATTTTTCATCATTATGGAGGAAAAGGAAGAAGACATAGTCAGTGACCATTTGGCAGGAAATCAATTCCCTCTTCCAAAATTAAAGTGATACTAAAAGAAACTACAATAAGCATTTTAATTTGCATTCTTTTTAAAGTATTCAGACCCCTTTCACTGTGACTGTTTTAAGCATGAATGGGTATTTTATTGAGTATCATTAGAAATAGTTTAATAATCCTATTTTTCTAGGATTAAAGTCAAGTTCAGAGTTGACAGATCCCTCCTCCCCATGTCACACAGTTTGTGTTCTTCCCATTGTATGCTACCCTAACTTTTCTCTCATTTGCAGGAAATAGGAAATGTACTGCTAGAACCACAGGTTCCAGTAACTAGCAGTCAACACTGGGTGCCTGACGATATTCCATGTCCAGAAGACTATCTGTGTAATGTACTACATGTGTGTTACGTGGCCAGTTTAGAGTGAGGAAGTACAGAGGGAGGCAGAATAGGTGAAGATTGGCAGAAAGGAATCAAGGCCCAAGGTTGAGAATATTTAGAATTCACTAGAATCTAAGTTACATGGGGGCAGGGACATTATCTGCTTTATTACAGATAAATTTACTGTATCTGGCACAAATGTGAAGTGGTTGAATGCTAAGAGAAGGTAAAGGAGTTGGCATGGAAAGCGGGAGTGACCCCTCCATTAGGAACCCAAGACCACTATTCAGCACTGCAGAGGCCATGTACCAAGGAACACTGTTTTCAGTTCACCCTTCCCCAAAGTCCTGTACTTTGTGGTCTGTCCACCAACCCAGGCAGCACAGCTCAATTCCATCTTCATGGCTCAGGGTAGGAATTTGACAGTTAAAACTGAATTTCAAAGAAAAATGAGAGAGATAGCTTGGATTTTGAGTTTCGAGATAGGTTTGAGAAGCCCAGGACAGAGGTAATACTCTGAAATAGGAAGTGCTTGGGTTTTAATAGCCTAGAAACCATGACATCAAAATTCCTGGAAGAATACATAATCAGCGAGAGTGAGAATATGAAAAGTGTGCTGAGATAGAAAAGAGGGGTGAAAGGAGTAAGGAGGTCACACTTCCTAGTGAGTGGCTGTAAGGCCCCTCATCACAACTGAACTGGGACCCAGAGCAGAGTTGCTAGTGGTTAAAGTAATCCCTGGGAGATATGGGGAGCCTGAAATTAAAGAGGGTATGTGTGCTGGGATTCCAAATAAAACTGAACAAAAATGACAAGATTCACAGGCTTCACAGTGACTCGCCTGTATGGGACCCACAGAATAGAAAAGGCTACCAGGTGTATCTAGGGGAAAAAAATAAAAAGTTCCAAGAGAGATCATTTTGAGAGTAAAGCAGACATTTGGAGAGTCACTGGATTTGAAATCAGTAAAAGATTCTTTGAGCATAATGACTATTCCATTTCACAAAATGGTAGAAAGAGTCTTGAATATAAGTTGCTTTAAAAAAAATTGTTACTTGATTGCTACTGCAGATGTTTGACTTACTGTGAGGAAATAGGATCAGCCTATCTCCTTTATAAAAGCATGAAGAAAATAAGCAGTTGCACTCTTCTTGACTTGTCTGTTCTTTAACACTTATTTTAGGAACTGCCATGTCTGCTAAAACAACTAGGAATGTATCATGGTTTTTAGGGGTAACATCATAAAAATGAGATACCTGAATGCAAATCGGAGCTAATCTGCACTCTATTGATAGTAAAGACATTTAGATAATTAAACTTGAAAACCAACTTTTACTACTTCGAAATTCTCAATAGACCAGGTACAAGCAAGACAGGTTTTATCTCTTACCCTTACAAATTTCATGTTAAAGATTTGTATATTCAGGGGCATTAAACACAGCATTAATATCGCTCCTGTTAAAGCAGTGTTATAATTTTAAAGAAATATTATTTTACAGTTTTTAATACCCTGAGGTTTTTTCCCTTTGACTCCATTACTCTCTTAAGAAGAAATTTCAGTAAAAAGGCTGATATTCTGCAACAAATTATGATTCTTGTACAGATACTGTCACCCAGTCCAGCAACATCTACCAAAGAGTGACAGCAAGGCAAAACTAATCCGAAAATGTATTGTGAGGGTTAGCACAGGGTCTTTTATGATTATGAGACAAATGAATCAAAGTAGGGTGTCTCATGTGCTTGATGAATGGAGAAACAGAAAATCCCCAAAACAGAAAAGTCTTGCAAAGCCATCTTTACTTTCATTATAAAAAGCATCTTCATTTAAATTTTAGGTTGCCTACTCAGCCTTCCTATCAGGACATTTGCCAACAGAAATAAATTCAAATTTACCAATGTGGAAAAATAAAGTAACTTAAGAAGTAAATACCATGGCTCTTATAAAGACTATTAAATATATGTATATCTTTTGTGTAAACACATGCACACACACATACATACATAATTTGGGGGGGGAAATATCTCCCCTCTAATGTTTTTAGTTTAAGAGAAAACTGGCAATCGATCACACTAATGCTTTTTTAATACTCTATAGTAGATAGTAAATATAAGTAGTTTCTAAAAGAAGGGAACATTTGAAAAAATAGAAAAAAGTTTCTCTGTCCAAAAATTTTCAACCCAAAAAGAAAACAAAATCATTGTCACTTTATGGGGATGGGCATTATGTCATGATTTTGACCTAAATTATAATATTCTCCACCTCTCCAAATTTATGACCCAAGTAGCACTTGCTCTTTTTCTGCCTATTTTGTATTATTAAAGGATGAGAATTGTCAGGCAGTTTCAATAATATTTAAAGCCATAGACACAGAAATTCAGTGTATGAGGAAATCTTCATAAGTTCTTCACACAATGCTCTCACTTCACAGATGTATGATAAAATTCTGCACTGAGAATGACTGACTGCAACAGTATATATTTCAAGAACTATCACACAAAATGCCTGACTTTAAATTTCTCTTTCAGTTGATTGACCTGAAACCAAATAGCGAAATACAAAGGGGGAATGTCATGGTATTCTTGTACTGAAGGCAGTCAAGGCATGGTCTAATCCAGTTTCTCAAGTCCAGATGACATTTTGGGCTGGATAATTCTTTGTTGTGGGAAACTGTCCCATACATTTGTAGATGTTTAACATTATCCTGACTTCTGCCCCCTAGATGCCAGCATTCCCTTTTCGAGATACAAATACCTAAAATGGTGGGGGGCAAAGTCACCTGGGTTAAGTAACACTGGCCTAGTCCAATCCCCTCATTTTATCAGAGGTATAGTTTTCACTAATGCACTGGGTAAAGCTGGTAAACCACAAAATCATTACTAGAACTCAAACTTCAGGGCTCTTTCTGCAAAACCACATTATCCTACTTTCACTTTGGTTCAATTATACATCAAAATGAATAAAGTCATCAGATTCTGCTTAAATGTGAGTTCTAAAATGGAAAAGTAAAACTAATCTGACCCTGCAATACGCTGCAAAGACAAGGCCTTTGACTGAATGCAACTTATTAGGACCTAACACTTCCCAGGAAATTTAGCCAAAGATTAGACAAACAGCTCAATTTTTTTGAACTTACGCAATGGGGTAAATACATATACTTGCTTTTTATTTGAGCGAGTAAAAAATGCTAAGTCGCTCAACTCTGCTAGACAATAAGTGAGAATTCATTTTCAGATAAATTGTGTGTTTTTTTTTCAAAATATTTTCTATTTTCAAGAGTAGTTAAGATTATAAAGTATTGAAGGTCTAAATATCCGTAAGACAAAGATATTTGGACAGCTATCTACCATATATTAAATTTCACTTAGGATATCTATACTTGGAAATTAAAATATTATTTTGAAAAACTAAACATCTACCAGTCTTTCCTTCCCTAAGGAATCACCACTTTTGAACTTATAAATTTACTAAAGAGCTTCCATTCAGCTTCTGACATAAAGAGATATTCATTTTTTTATTAATTTGCTATTTTTTCCAGGTATTTATTTTAAACTCTCTGCTTTACTAACCTGCTTTCAGTTTTCCATAGACTGGACTGCTAAGCTTCCTTTATTTGTTTATTTGTTTTTTTAAGGGATTAATAAAAAGTTTATTTACCAACTTTACCCCTCTGCTTCATTTTCTCCTGTGCATTCTTTTGATTGTTCTGATTATTTAGATTTATGATTTACTTCTTATATTTTGGACTGAAGAGAGGCAAGACATAAACCTCATCTTCAAATTTGTATGTCTTATTGTGACCTTTACATTTTTCACAATTTAAAGTCTGTCCAATCTCAACTACACTTTAAAATATGTAACAATTTCTCCAGTGTATAGAGATTATAACATGGGTTTCTAATCATGGGACAATCAGATGAAACAATACTTCCCCTTTAATTCTGTCCAAAATAATTTATATATATATATAGATAGATAGTGCTATAGGGTTTTGAGAAGGAAAAGATATATTTACTATTATGGGTTGAATTACTAACTTAAAAAAATAAGAAAATATTTCATATAACTGAGGTTAGCAATTGCTGTTCATATTAAGTTGAGAATTCATATTAAAAATTGCCTTTATCTAATTAGACACATTAAACAATCAAAAAGCAATAAATTTGCAAATTCATAAAGAACCAAACAAATAAAAACCACTCATCTCTTTGGTGCCTTCATTCTCAACAGTGAATTGATTTTCTGTGCCTCTATGTCTTCTGGATGCCCATTCATCCAGTCAATTCTTTTAATTATGTCCCAGCTCTGGGAATTATCAATATTATCAATAATTATCAATAGAAATATGCTCCAAAGCACATCACCAGCACATTCATATGTGGGATGTGTATATATTTTGTAGTAATTCAAAAGGGCCACAGATTGATAAAATAATGGATGTAAAGGTAATTTCAGAAAAACATAAGCTTCATTCTGAAGAGTTTTCACTAAAAGAACTCATCCAATATAAAAAGATGCTTCCTGGCCCATGCCATTTTGATATAAAAGTTGTTGATTAACAAGTCTCAATTACCTGATTATGCATTTGGTTTCAAACTGCTTTTAGTGCTTAGAGGCTGCCTCCAGGCAAAATTTCAGTTCATTATCAGTTCAAAAGGCTGCCCAGTTGTACCTTCTTAAGCTACAGTAAATACATTTCCACCTGGTCTCATCCTCTTTAGTATCTGACATTTTGTAATAGAGAGCTTTGAAATCATATTTTATGGCAGTGAAGCTGCTTGGGGAAATTTATTGACTTAACAATCCCATCCAACATCTCCTGTCATGTGGAACAGTCCCCAGTACAAGGCAGATTAGTGAATGAGAGCTACTTCAATTTGGCCCAACTGTCTGGCTAAAGAATTTTCTATTACATGGGTGGGTGAGATCAACTGAGTTTGGAACCACTCAATTTATTCTGTGGCAGCAATATATAAGAACACAATAGTGACTAGGACTGAATTTGAGTATGCTCTCTTCTGTTGATGTTCTGACGAAGTAGCAGTGCTGATATTATGAACTATTATCACTCAATTTATTTTTTAAATTGATCTAAGCATCTACACTTGTGACCTGTATTTGGTATCTGCCTCCATTGTAGATTCTGAACACAATGAGATGGTATTTAGTGTAAATATATACAGTTGATAATTTATGAACTCTCCCGATGTGCCAGGACCCCAGGTTTCTATTAAATTTTCCTGCTTATCAAAATCAATGAATAAGACCAGGGAACTTATGGAATTCACTTTTAAATAGTAGGCTAGCCTTCTCTCAGTAATGACAATCTGCACACCCGAGTCTCTTTAATTCCCACGTACCACATGGAAGTTAGGATATACACAATATAAATTAGTTGAGAGAAAATATAAATGCAAATATGTCTAAGGCACCTAACATTTGCAAAAAAATCTCAAGTTTTCAACAAACTATCCATAAATTCACAGATTTATATTACACATAAATGAATTTAAACTCACTGGAGTCAAGAAAGGCATTGAAAAAACAGCAGTTCCTTTTAATGATAAGAATTTCCTATACTTGACAATGGAATTTATTATTTCAAAAGCCTATAAATAGTGACAAATTAACTGGATATTCTACAAGGATCCTGCTTAAAGTTCATAAATTTGAAGTTTTTCTTACAAAAGAACAAAATTGTTATTTTACAGCATGAGATCATATTTTAAAGAATGTAAGTCACTTGAAAAATATGTGAAATTTATTATAATTGTTGGCATCTTGTCACAGATTACTTTTATGAAAATCTATAATTCTATTAAAATATCACATTAAGCTTTTAAAATACTAGTGTCATGTAAGTAATAGATATTTAATAAGCATTTTTGTTAATGATAGAATATGTTTTTCTAACAGGAATTTCCATTTCTGTTATGTGTAGAATTAGGTAAGGCAACCCTATATACCAATAGGATTACTCTCTTCAATTTAAATTGAGAACTACATTTTATTCCATAAAATGAAAATAATATCCTTTAGTTACCATTTTTAATGATATTAGTAGCTTCTAAAATAATTTAACTTATCAAAATTATAGTAGTCACCACAAAGTATATATAAACAAAATATTTTCTTGTCCATTTTATGAATAAAGGCTAGATAAAAATATGAAAAGCATTTGTAATGAACTTTTTCAAAGCTACATAGAGATTTCAGAGACCCAGATAAGGTTAGTGTTAGATTTTAAGTAACCTAAATTTTATAGCTTAAGAGAGTCCTTAATAGGTCTGAATTTGTCATTTTACTCATCCTGAAACTGAAATGCAGAGCCATGGAATGTCTCGAGCTAACATACATCAGGTACCTCCTCCCTTGTATATCTTAAATATGATTGTAAATATGAGCATAAATTTTCAAAAATATTATTTTCAAACTAAAATTTAAAAAGAGCATAGCACATCATAGTCCTCTATAAGAACAAGAGGTTTTATTATAGATCACCAAATGTGGTGACATTACATGTCCCAGTTATATCCAGAAAAGTTTATTTTCTGCATATTTGCTTTCTTTGCTTAGCCATGTAATAATATTGAGATTTAAAATATAGAAACTGGAGCTATTTGTTCCATTCAAATAGCACAAATAAGGAAGTAAAGTTTCACTCTGAAAATTTTTTGAAATTTATATTGCATAAAATGTATATTTTCCCCAAACATTTGATAAAGTACCATTAACAACCTTCATCATATTTTCACCAACATATAGGATACATAAGGGGAGATAGCATAACTTTCCACACAGAAGCCAAATGAATAGCTAAGTCTTAAATAACTTGTTTCACTATAGTGCTCAACCTGAAAGGTGACATTATCTCTACTACACTAATAGAAATCCAACAACAAAAATTTTATCAAATGTGCTTATATGCCCATAATATTTTCAGTAAAATCTGTAGCTTTTCAAAAGGAAGTAGTACTTTAGAAATAAAAATATAGCATATGTATGACCCAGTGAAATCCAACCAGTGATTTTATAATGTCTTTAAGTATTGTCTTAATTCCCCAAACAATAGCAGCACTACATAAAAAGTTTTTAGAGAAAAATTCAAATATTTAAAGAACTTTCATTATGCAAAAAATGGACTTTTATTACTAAATATAGTCCCAAAATGAACACTTTCTTGCATACTATATTCATAGAGATATCTATTTTATATAGTTGATCAAAATGTGAAAGGTTGTCCCATGTATATACTCACCTGTTCAGAAAAGAAGTCACTGCTATCTTCCAAATATTTACTGAAAGGGTTGGGTTCATAGATTTCTTCTTCTTTTTTCAGGAATATTTTGGATTTTACGGGTACTGGGCGAATTACTCCAGGCTTAGTCTTCATGAATATCCAATATTTTTCATAAAATAAGGAATAAACAATATTAGAATGAGTATGTGTATTGCAGCCACTCAAATGTTCTCAGAAAAAGATTATAATTTTTAAAAATTTTACAATGATTTATAAATATATAAAACAGTCCTTATATCTAAAAATTACTAGCTAATATATTTTAGCTATCACAGCAATCAATTCCTAATGACCTATAATGAAGATGTTCAAAATACAAAAACTTCATTTATTTAGCTAAGCCTGTTTTATATCCTTGCCAGTACATCGACTCAATAAACATTTCATCTGACAAATATTTATTAAGCCTGTCATCTGTGCCAGACAGCATTCTCATTCTGGGCAGAATAGACAGTTGAATTTTACATATTCACCAAATTCATACCAACCTTCTTTTTCTGAAAACTGTACCCCAAAATGCACAGAACTGGGTCACCAGAAGTGCTGTCTGTCCATATAATATGTGAATCCAGGGATAATTTTCTGATGTAAGGGAGCCCAAGATGCTCCTTAGTTACGTACGGAGATTGAAATTATGTCAATTTGGGAGCTAGGAGAAAGTCTTAATCTTCCCCTTAAAAAAACTACAAAACTATGAGATCAAGAAAAAAGAGCAAAGTATGTGGAGAGCCAGTCTAGAGAGGAGAAATATTTAAGGATTTTCCAGAATTGAGTTTAAAAACATCCCTGGTGCCCAGCTAAATTATTTGTCTTAAGATTCCTTTTCTTTCACACTGGAATCCCTTCTAAATTTCTCCTTGAGTTTGATTCAGACTCCATTATTTCTATTATTTGCAAGCAAGAGTTTTAGTTTATAAAACAGTCATTCAAGATTCATAAACTTGCACACAAAAGTCATATGGATAAGATTTAAGAGGGCCGGGGAAAAGAAAGGAGGGAATGGGAGAGAAAAAGAAAGAAAGGAGGACAGGGAAAAGAAGAAAGTCTGGGAATGAGAGAAATCTAGTTTGGGGCAATTTCAAAATAATATTTCAAAAACACCTAAATCTTGTTACACTGTAATATGTCACAGAATGATTGATAAGTTTACAAAAACCACCCAAACAATTCAATAAAAAAAAGTTGTGACACATTTTCTGCTTAAGCATTTTACTGTACTCATTCTTCTCTACTCCATTTCTTTTCAAAATATAGTAAATTAGCTCTCCTCCATCAATGCTGATACTCACAAGTTTAAGCCTTAAGGGAGTACATCTATCTCTCTGCTCTATAAACCACCTGATGTATTTTGAGTCTTGAATAAATGTTGCTCTGAAATACTTTCTTTCAATCGATACTTTTCCAGTTGTCCTTCACATATATTTGCCAACTGGGGAAATACAGACTGAAGAAAATCTCTATCTGCTCCAGGCTGAGAAATATCTCCCACTTAAGAAACTTTGATTTCTCTCAAGGGCTAAAAACGAGCAAGTAACATCCAATTATGCGTGAAGTCCCACAGAGGAGTATACAGGAGCACAGCATGCCTCTGGTAAACTCAGCACAAGAACAAAGCCCAGACAGGCACCTGTAATAAGGATGATTCCTGATATCTGCATCATAATTCTATGTTGTCAGACTAGCTGTCATTCTTTCTCTTTGACTTCCTGTTTCATTTATCCCTTTTCCTGCTTTACTCCTGCACATTCTCTTTTTCTCCCGCTTCTTTGTGAATTAGGAAATCAATATAACAACTCCAGTTCTCAAAACCTACCAGGTTTTAAAACCAACATAGAATTTCAGGGGCTAAGTTTGTGACATTATGCAGAAAGAAAAAAAGGCAGAGAGAAGAAATATTTAACCAGAAGGATTTAATATGCTAAGGGAATACCTCTGCTTGAGAAGTACAATTACCTGGTTCCTGTATTGCTAGCAGGCAGATGTTTTTGATTACCCTAGCCTAGAGCATATTATTACTTATATAATCTCTTTGGGGATTATTGCCTTAGAAATACTAGAACTAAAGAGATTCTATTGGATGGTTGGATTATCACGTACCTTTAGTATCAGAATCAGTTGCTGAATCTTATTTCCTTGTCTACCAACCTTTATGCTCCTTAGTTCCTATAAATTTCCTGACAAATTTGACAACTATGCTTTCTCTATTTGTCAAATATTCTAGATGCCATTTTCTTGGATTCTATGTCCTTGGGCTTGGTCTGCCCGAAGTCTCTAAGTCTTCTTCATTCTAAATTGCTTACTTGGTCTTGATACCACTGCCTTCATTCTTATATCACTTATTTTCATACACATGATTTACCCCTGAATATTAATGTGTTATTGCTCAGTAGTCAATTTTTAATAGATATGGAAACCAAATATAGGCAAAAAGACTATATGTAGTTTGCCTTTGACATTTGGTTACCATCCTAAAAGACTTCATCATGCCCTCCACACCAAACTGTCTCTCTTAGGCTTTGGTCTAATTGGAAATTGGAATCTGGTGTCTTAATTCTGCACTTCATGTAGTCTCTATAAGCCATGGTACATGTATAAACCACATTCATGGAAGTCTCCACAACTTGCTCATGCCATTCTCCCTGCTTTGAGATCAACTTCAAAAACAATGGAGTTTTACTACAACTAATGACGCCACAATTTTCCCATAGACCCAAATTCCTTATCCTCTATATGGGATCAAGCACTGTATTCAGTATTTTAGATAGATGGTCTCATTGATTCCTTATAAACAACAATACGAGAGACTTAAGAGAGAATAATTTGCATGTCTAACTTATGTACTTAATATGTAAAAGAACCAAGAAGTCATTCTAGGTCTGGCCAGATCAAGAACCATGATTTTAATTATTTCTATGCTTTATTCAAAGAAAGAAAAATATATAAAATTTTGAAATGATTTTTAAACGCCTACATCTTTATAACTTCTGTTAAATCAGTAGCAAAGTCCTGGTATTTTTATATTTTTGATTCTATTTATATTTATTTTATTTCCATTGCCAGTTGTCATACATATCCTTGATTTTGGCCATTGTTATAGAATTCTGCATTCATTTTACCTTTTTCTAAACTTACAAAACCAATTTTTTCTTTCTTTACATGTGGCATACACTCTTTCAAAAGAGCATTCCTAGAACACTGTGGGATCTGTGTTTATCCACTCAGTATATACATCTATACATTCTCCTTTTACCTCATACAGACACACATGCCACACACATCCTATACTTCTTCTAAGAGAGTCTGTAGTTTGTGCGATCAAGTCAGCCGACTGCATATTGAATTTCTCTATTTTGGTCAAAAATCCATAAACAGCATTACATTGATATTAAGAGAGTGTCAAGGACATGGATTATAGTTTTTGCATCTGTATATTGTTAATAGAGTATATAACCTTGAAAAATCCATTCAAATTGTCTGAAACTTCTATTAAAAGATTCGTTCTAACCCATGATCAGAACCTAAATTTTTGCCACCTCGGGAATCATACTGCATTGAATTATGGCATAAGAACTGTTTCTACATATTCAATCCATCATGCAAACAAGAGTCTCAAAGTGCCTTTTAGAAAATTTATTAAAAAGCATATGTGAAACAACTACCTATTACTATTACTGTACACATAAGGCTATCCTGATAAGTTAACTTGCTCTCTGTTCTTCTTAATACCTTGTTTTTCAGTGTGAAGTGGTCATAGAAAGACTACATTGCAACACAAAGTAAACTAATGGCTTTATCCAAATAAAATGTCTGGCTAGCACCTGTGTACAGAAGGGGATATGTTTATTAGTAGCATTAGCACTTGCAAATCTGTTAGAAATACCAGATCTCAGTCCTTCCGCTGACCTATTGAATGAGAATCTTCAATTTAACATAGTCCCTAGGTAATTCATATGCATATTAAAAAATGAAGAGAACTCAATTAGAACTTATCCCACTAAATATCATGCTACCCACCTAAAGACACATCTTTCTGGTCTACCCTACAGAGGCATCTGATTAACGTTGATCTTCTGCCACCAGACTGAAGGAGAGGCTTTAGAACAGACTGCCCTTTACAAATTTCTAAACTACAATAGCATCCTTGCTCAGAGCCTCCTGATACCTTGAGAATTAAAGTAGACTTTGGTTCTTTAATTCTGACAAATCTAATTGTTAAGTTTGTGTCTGAACAAAAACACAGGACATTAGACTGACCAAGTTGGAAAAGTCTTTGATGGTGAGCTACTATAAGATTGTCATGTCCAGCAATAATACAACTAAACTAATCCAAAGAGGCCTTTCTTTCATATTAATCTGCTATAGAACCCACAGAAGAGATACATGAAATCCACAAATGTCATTCTTATAATAGGAGAAAAATTCAACTTCATTATTTTCTTTCCAGCCTAAATGGAGAAATAAACAGATAATGACTGTTCTTGTACAGAGAGCACATATAGAACAATGGCAAGGTTCTCCAAATAGCAAATTTCTATTCACTGTGAAAAACCACTAAGAAGTGACTTAAATTGGATGTAAGATTTTTGAAGAGTAGCAAATTAAACAAGTTATTTTGGACCTCTAAAGCATACTTTTATCAGACAGTCTCTGAAGTCATTTTGCCAGTTGAACCTAGTCTATATCAGGAAATTTAATGTCTACAGAGATGAGTAAGACATGACTCTTGTTCTTAGAAGACAGACACAGAACAATCACAATAAGAGTCATGTCATTAGATTCCTCCAAAGTTATCTAATATCTCATCTTCTCACTTAGAGTAGAAGTCAAAACCTTTACATGCCTGCAAAGCCCCCAAGGGCCTAATCTTTCCTGTTCCAACCAGGCTTTCCCTTGTCAGTCTTTGCTGCACCTACTGTTCCTGTCACCCCTGTTTTCTGCCCTCTAGCATACTAATTTTTATTTTCTTTCCACAAAGGAGTTTGCTTGCTAGATTTTTGCTTGATCCAGAACTCTTTTATCCATTTCCAGGATCCTCTCTTTAAATTTTTCAGGTTGTAGTTCAAATGGTACCTCAGTAGACAAGATCTTCCCTAATGGCCCATGTCAAAAAACAATACCTACTTTCCCTTACTTGTCTTTTTTCCATAGTGCTTTTTACATCTGACACCAGGTTATATGCTCATTGTCTTGCTTTTTACACTAGAATATAAACTTGATAATGCCATAAATCATTGTTTCATTCGTTGTTGTAGCTCCAATACCTAGAACTATGTCTAGAACCTAGTAGATGTTACATACATATTAAAAGAATGAATATATTAACAGCAGAATTCAAGCATACAGGCTGCAATGCAATGTGAAGGCTTGAAGGGGCACTGATTGCCAGCCTGAGTTCTCCTGTTACTTTTCCTGGATTGACTTCTCTAACTACAATACTATAAGCCAGGAAGAAAGAATTTCACAGGATAAAAGATCTACACAGCCTTTAATCAATAAAGGAGCTGAAGAAAAAAGTGGGCTGGTTAGTTCACCCTTCAGGTAGAAGCCTGAAGCTACCACCTTTGAAAGATACAGGAAGGCAAGCCTAGATACTACTTCAGTGCTTGACAAGACCCTCTCCAATTTTTTTTTAATGCTAACCTTCATCTTTGCTTAAGGTGAAAGCAATTAAGCCCTTAACAACAACAATGATGTCATCTTTTGGGGAGAATTTAAGAATGAAATGAGAATGAGGACATCACATCTAACTCCACTGTTGTTTTATTTTTATTATTTTTTCGAGGCCAAAAATGTCCAAGAAATAGAGTGTACAGATTTTGGGGCCTAGGGATCAGTTTTAATGGCCTGTGAGGCACTGGTCAGAGCCAGTTATTCATTTGTGTTTATAACCCATCAATTATACAGTTATACTTGAACATTGCTACTTGGGGCACTGTAAAAATAGGCAATGTTTCTGTCCTTTGGAACTTATAATCATAATTCCATGACAACAAGTTGGTATTGCCTCTGGCTGAAGGCCAACATTGAAATTAACTGTCAGCATTGACCGAGAGAATCCCCATTACTAATTTTAAAATCATGGCTTCTTAGAGCAACATCTTTCTTAAATTAATAACTTCAACTAGTGGACTGACATTTGTAATTGCTTTTGACAATAGCTATAAGCTTTGGGGTAGTGTGCTGAGGGAATAAAAGAAATATAGTACAGAATCACAGTTTTTAAGGGTTTATTTTTTACTTTTGGAAGAAATAGGATGTGGAATAATAAAACAAAAAATAAAGCACAGCATATGAAAACTTCTTTGAGTCTGGAATTCTACTGATTTGATTGAGTCAGAGTTTGCGACAATGTCACAGATATTTCTTTTAGTCATTTGCTTCAATCTTGTCTTCTTATTTTTTTCTAGAGTTTCTTTGGTAACAAGCTCATAGAAACACAAAAATATCCTACCAGTCAAGATTGTTAACAAAGGTAACATTCTCTAAATTACGTAGCTGGTTCATTCATTCAATTAATAAATGTTTATTAGCTCTAATTGTTTTTTACACAAATATTATTATATGCTTGGAGCAAATACTTAAATTGCCCCCCCCCAAAAAAAACACCTCAAATTTCAAAACACTGTAGAGCAGAGTAAAATTTTCAAGATTAAGTTCAAAAATCCAGATCATTATACCATTCGTCAGCCTTGGGACCGTTGACATGGCACTGTAAATATCTGGACTTCAGTTTTTTTCACAATAGTTGTGAAAAATAGCAATTCCTTTCATTCTAATATATATGGTGATTGTGAAAATCTAGTGAGATATAAGATAGAAATTTATACAGGAAAAAAAAGCAGAAAAGGGATCTAAAGGAAAAAAAGAATGTATTTTTGCATTTATAATATAGTATTGATATTAAATTGTCTACATCATTTAAGGAAATAACTCCCTGTTTGTAAATAATATTTTTTCTACTAAAATTTTTTTTAATTACTATGACAGTTATATAAAAATAAATATACACAGAATTTCAGTAATTATAAAGTACATCCAATCACTTAAGAAATACTTTGTGGAATGTACATAACACCAATGAGTCAGATTGAAACATTTCAATAGTTAAAGAAAAGACAATAGCATGACTCAGGCCTGAGGAGGCGTACATGATAAATGCTATAGCCCTTAAGTATGTTGTGTCAAGGAAAAAATCTAGTCAAGGACAAACCACGCTAAGCTTCAAGAAGACATTGGTTCTACACAAAGGCTCTCAGGGCTACATTTTCTGAACAACAGGGACCTCAAGGGCCCTCAGGAAGATGAGTCATGCACCACTAAAGCAGGACACATCAGCTGGCATTCAGAACTAGGAACAAAGTTTCTGTAACTTTAAGCACTCTTCCTTACAGCGTTCCAGTAAGCTGCATTCTGCTTTCGCCTGTATATCGCCATATGGCTTATTCTTAAATCTATTGTTTTGAACTCTAGATTTAGCTTTCTTTTTGGACAACCATGAGCATTCAAATGGCATGAAATTTAAAAAGCAAAAGCCAAGTGTCATCTAAACTAGGCTCCCCTATCCTTGGGGAAGGGAGACCATCTTGTACAGCCCTAGCTGTTTCCATATCCAGAAGAAACAGGCCCCAATAACTTCTGTTAATATTGTGATGATTCACCTCAAAAAGTGAGACAGCTGTGTGCTGGATCAACTAGATGGTAGAGCCTTCCTTCCTTTAATTCCCTTTACTATTCCAAGGGGAACACTAAGCATCAGTGCTAAATCTTAATACCCTAAGATTAACTTACCCTATCCAGTCTCTATTTTAGTGATGACAGCTTTGCAAACAATGCAAACATGCTCCTATAAGGTCAGACACAGGAGGGTCCCAATGAAAGCCACACTTTCCTAGAGGCTCAGTTTCTTAACTCCTTCATCAATTTTTCTTATTCTCCTTGAACTATTTAAACTCAGGAATGATTCCAGAACATGACCACTAACTCCATGCTTTTAATCAACTTCAACTCAGTTTGTTTCTTTAGCTGTAAAAATGGCTGCTCACATTATCTCTTAATAATTCAGCTATTTTGTGTGCAATAATTACACCTCTCCTATGTACAGAGATAAATCTGTAAGTTCACATGAGCCTTAAAATAATCCCTTCAGGCTGACAGGGTATTATTCCAACCTCTGTTTTACTGATGAGTATTTCCATCATCCTCATCTCTAAGTTCCTTTCTGGTTTTGACATACTGAGAAGTTACTTAATATGAGAAAAACTGAGACACAGATTGGTGGATAGTTACATAGGGTTCCTTGAACCATTTTCCTTGAGTTCAAAACTAAAACCTTGACTTCAATAATTAAACAGCAGAAATGATATAAGAGCAGGGAGCATGTTTCTTATCTTCCTTCCAAGGTTGAATTGGTACAGTTGCAATAAAAACAAACAAAAGGTAAGCCAAGTTAAAAAGAAAGAAGTACGAAAGCAATACATCCTTTAAAGACAAATCTCAAAAGCAAAATGATTTCATGTATTAAAACTTGCTACCATAGCAATCTGTTATTTATTTTCACTTTAGCCAACTATATTTTCACTTCAGCCAACTAAACTTTTCACCTAAAACGAGTCAAATAATTTTAACTACTAACTATTCATTTTATATAAAACATATAAAATTTCTCATATACTTTAACTATAATCTATCATAAACTCCCCCATATTTTTACATGTTACACACACATGCATGCACACATAAACAAAATGCAAAATATAATAGGTAGATCTACAAGTTATACCCATAACTATAACATATATGTAAAGCCAGAATCTCTTGATACATGGCATGTGTACGTATATAGGTTATGCACACACTCACATAAACATACATACTATAATTTTCTTTTTCAAAGACATTCTTATTTTCAGAATTTAATCCTGAGGAGAGCTCATGGTGGCAAATATTGTAAATTCATTCATAAAAATGAAAAACTACAAGTTCATCCAGAACATATTACTTAAGAATAAATTATTCAAAAGAACCAAATGCCATATAATACCCCATGAATACAATTATTTTTGATATATTCCATTTCCAGATAATGTAAATACTGGGTTACTATCATGAAGTAGATATATTAAAGTGATTGAATTGAATAATTATATCATTCCATTAAACACTCTTTTTGTGTGTGATAAATTTGCATGATAATAATCCTTTCACAAACCTACCTGTATCTCAAGGGTATTTTGTGATTAAAACTTAATTTAAAACTTGGTTAAAAATTCCTTGAATTCTCTAGAGAAAAGGTCAAAAGTAAATACAAAGAAATTATCATAAAAGCAAGTCAAAGTAGTATTTTGTAATTTTTCCTAGAGAACACAAACACAAAATTATTTTTCTAGGTAAGAGACTATTATGTTTATGATGAGTTGCTTTTATTATGTCCTCATTTTGTGAAATAATTATATATATATATTTGCCTCTTTAAAATAGTTTCTTAAAATATTAACACCAATATGCCCAAGCAGTTTTATTGAATCAGTCTTATTTTAAGAGCCAAGTAGGTTTTTCGAATATTTCAGTGTTAAAAAATAAAGTTATTGGCATTTTGGCAATTATAAGATGACTTATTGGCCATGAAAGTAGGACACCAAAACTACTGCTTAAAAAAGGGGGGAAATATATGTACACACATGTATATATTAGTCTGATAATCTATATGTACACATATTTATTTGTATATTATTAAATTACATTCATTCATCCAACATCTAAATTCTGGTTTTTGCATATAATGCTGTGTAAAATTGGATGCGAGGATATTAAAAACACTCTTGATTTTCCCATATTACTCTCAAAAAACAAGTATGTCATCATTTTCAATATTAAAATAGTTACAGTAATATTTCCATATTTAAAGTGGGAAACTGCTCTGCCTCATTGTTACTGCAGTGCTTGTTTCCATGGCAACACCTTCACTTCCCTGTGTTAATAATCATAGACTCACAGTGCGGAGGGGCTTGAAAAGTATTAACAGAATGCTCTCATTGTTCAATTTGGGGATTCAGTCCTCAGACTCCCAAATTCACAACTTCCCACTGTCGGCCTATTAGTTAGTGTCAAACCAGGAAGTAAAGGGTCGGTCTTAGATTGCCAATTCCAGCACTCTTTCAAGTATACTGTACAGTCTGCCACACTGTTCTAAGTTAATTGACAATAATATTACATAAAAACACATACACACACATACACAGTCGTTATACATACCATCTATGTAAACATCAACATAGCCAAACGATTTGAATCCATCTCTCTTAACAGATAAGCCAGCCTTTTTCCGACTTTTAAGGATTAACAAATAAAATTTTAAAAATATATTGTCATTCTGGCATGATAAACAAGATTTTTGCTGTGACTGTAGGACACCAAACAAGTTACTTAAAAAGGATAAAAACCAGTACTAAACAATCTTTTCTTTTTTTAATGTTCCCAACTGCTTTCCTAGAAATTGTCGTTGAATTTACTAAAGATGTCTGTACTAGAATTTTTCTTTATAAATTAAAAGATATAAAGAAAAATTCAACAATATGTGGGCAACTCATTTCAAGTTTCAATTTGCTAACCACGGTAAGAATTAAAAAATACAACACACTATAAAAAAAAGTAAATTTATTTAATCCAATTTTTATCTGTTAATATGAGTCTAGTTTAGATTTGTGCTAAGACGATAGTCACTAACCTTCAGTGAAGGCCTTGAAGTGTGGCTAATCTGAATTGAAATATGCTATAAATTTAAAATATACAGTAGATTTCAAAGACTTTGTTCTAAAAATGAAGTATAAAACATCTCAATTTTAAACCGAACATGTTGAAGAGATTTTCCATTTAATAAACTATATTATTGGAGTTAATATGATTTGCTTCATTCCATTTTTTAAATGAGTATTAGACAAAATTTTCCCTCCCCCTTCCTCCTAGAAAAATTTAAATTATATATGAGGCTTGTATTTGTGGTTCACATTGAATTTCTACTATTCATCATTGGTCTTATCCATCCACAGCCTAACCTTCCTGTCTGAAACATTTCATTTTCCATTTCCACAAGTTCAAAACTACCCTACATTATTGACAGTGACCTCCTTGAACTCTTTTCTGATGTCTCCCCTCAAGAAATAGTTTCTCCTCTAAACTCCACATCTTGCTTCTGATCTACGCATTTTACACTAATGTGATACAAGAATGCAAGTTACGGAAAACAGGGTCTGTGGGTGGTTTCATGAAATTTCTAACCTACAAAACATCTGCTGTAGAGCTTTAGTAAAGTAACAACAAATTTTTATTAGACAGGTGGTGAAACTTATTTATATTAGATTTATTTTCAATTCATTACTATTAAAGATATCAGAAAATTATTTATATTAGATTTATTTTCAATTCATCACTATTAGTGATATCAGGATGATAAGAAACTTATTTATATTATATATATTAAGTATCTATATAATATATATATTAAAGACAAGAAACTTATTTATATTAGATTTATTTTTAGTTCATCGCTATTAGAGATATCAGAGTTTTCTAAAGTAGATCTATGATTTAGTAAGAGGATACGTACCAGTTGAGTCTCAGATACCGTAGAGGATAGTGAGGAGAGGTTTGCCTGAAAAATTATAAACATAGTATTTATTTAGTAAAATTTCTAACATGTAAAAGAATAATCAATGTTTTAAGTATTTCAAAATTTTTAAGTATCAAAATAACATGTGTCCATTTTAAGATTTGAAAACTACAAAGTAAAAGGAAAAATATTTACAAACAAAAATTATTTTTAACATTATTGATACACTGCCTAACAATATTTTCCTGTATATTTTCATTACATTCATTTAATAGTGAATGTTTTATGTGCCGAGGTATAAAAATATCTCAAATTAAGAACAACCACAAGACATCAGAAATGCTTCAAGATGATATCTACTCCATATTTCATTTAAACATATCAGCCTTGTTGGACATTTATATTTGTTTATAGCAAAATGAAACATATAACCTATTTTTTCCCTAAAGAATTGTTTAAAATAAAGTTTTCATTATTTGAAAATGAAAATAATTTTTTAAAAAATTGGTTTAAGTTAAAAATGAGACATATTGTTCCTTACTCTTCAGTTCTGAATTTGACTTCATCTAGATTCTTTCCTTTTTACTAGTATAAGTGCATGGAAAAAGTCTTGGCTTTTGACTGAAAATGTTAGTATTTTGTTTTTATTTTTTGAGAATTCAATAGGACACAGAACTCTAGAGTAATAGTTATTATCTCTCAGTCTTTTAAAGACATTGTCACATTAGCATCTTTGCTCTGGCTCCTGTACTAGAGTCCATCTAAATGTCATAATGTGGTAGATCATCTGCCTTCACATTTGGTTAACTATGAAGACTTTTCCCCATGACATTAAGTTATTTTACCATGATGGGTCTAAGGGTGGATGTCTTTCTGTTCTTTTTTGGAGACTTGGTGTTTTCCTACATTTTGAGTATACCCATCTTTCCTCAATTCTGGAAAATCCTCCATGAATGTTCTTCAAATGTTGCTTTATTTTCATTATATCTAATCTGTTCTTAGAGTAGATATAATTGTTTTAAATATAATTAATCTCAATCCATCTTCCATTTCTATAAACTCTCCTTTTGTATCTTTATTCTACCTCCTGGTTGGTTCCCACATAAGCCTGTGTATTAACATATGGTTCAATTCAAATACTAGTGTATTTAACATGGCAAATGAATTTTATATTTTATTGACTTTAACTTCTAGAAATTCTATTTGGTTATTTTTCAGAGCCTTTTATAACAACTTTTATTTATTTCAGTGCTCTAAATAGATTTATAAATTCTAGACTTTTCTTCAGTTCCCCCATTATTAAATGTCCTGCTACTCATATCTGCTGACTGTTGCTCATGCCTCTGCCCATAATGTCCTTTATTCATCTTATTGATGACTAAGTAGCTTTGGTGATGATTTCCATAGGTGTCCTGGTGGGGAAACCATCCCTACAGTGTAATTTACATTTTCCCTTTGTGGGGTGGGGAGCTTGAAAATTTTCCTTGCTTTTGTGGCATTTCCTATTTTATTTCATTACCCTGATCTTCCTAAACTTCAAGACCACAGATCCCCACATCTATCATTTTCACAGATTTGGACTCATTTTCTCATAGATAACTCTTTTCCCACCAAGGAGGACAGGTTAGAGATGGTACAAGGGTTTGTCTGTTATTCTGTTTCATGTTTAATGGCCTATGTGGTCTTCTAGGCTCCTAAATGCACACAAGGAAATTCTTCACAAATATTCCACTGTTATGTAGTAAAAGTCAAAACATAAGTTCTTAGAAAGACAAATACAGTGTAACTTCACTCATGAAGCACACAGAAAGCAATCCTTAGAGTCTGATGCCAGAATGGTGGTTACCAAAGGAAGAGGAGAGGGTGGAACAGAGACAGTTGCCAAGGTAAGGAACGGAATACCTGAACCCTACACTGTGTTGTAAATCAATTTACCTCAATAGAAAATTAAGAGACTAAATAAGATAATTCAGAGATTCATAATTGCAACAACAAAATAAAACAAGGTAATCAAACAAAAACAAAAACATGCTTTTAGCTACTTGCACCAAAAATCTGACACCAGATTGCTAGCTCTTTAACACCCCCTCTTGGAGCTTCTTCTACATTTTTGGCACTCAGAAGTTTTTGTTTTTGTTTGTTTATCTCTTTAGTCTTTTTATATTTTTTGTAGTATGTTTTAATAGGCATTTTTGCATTTAAATGGGAAGTTGAGCTCCACATTAGTTCAACCTTCAACTTCAAGGGCTATGGTCAACATACAGATGCACGATTATAAATATACTTGGATAAACATGATAAAAGTGTTTCTAAAATATTTCTATTTTTGCAAATTGTAGCTATTGTCAGAGTTCATTATAGATATGCCAGTATTGTTTTTACTTTCTGAGACATGAGTGATGTAGTATGACAGTGAGAATATACTGGTTCTTATGCCAAGTGCACAGGCTGTGATCCCCAAACAGGTGATGAGGCACCTGGAGTCCTTCTCACACTGTGTCCAGCATTGTTTTCTGTTCTTCCATTCATGCCACTCTTCACTAGAACTATCATTGTTGCTGTATTTCCTGTTTGCTGGATGGTAGCAGAGTAGGTAGCTAAGGCTCCCCATCTCTAATTGCTATAGATCAGGTCAGTGTGAAATGTGGTTTATAGTTATTTTGTGCTGAAGAATATTCATCTCAGATATCACAATATCCATTGTGCAGAATGTCCATCTCAGTAGTTTTTCAGTTCACCTAGGATTTCATTTTTTTAAAAAAAAAATATGTATTTATTTATTTATGCATACAAGAGCTGTGGTACAGGCCAGAGGAGCAGGAGGTGAGAGGATTCACCAGAGACAGATCAGGTTGCAGAACAGGCAGATCAGCTGAAATATACTGCTGAGGGAAACACCCACGAGGCAGGAGAGGTCTGCTGTGCCATGTGGGTACCCTCCCTGGCAGGGGATCGAACTCACCCGCTGCTGTGCCCCGTATGCTTCATAGAGCAGCGCTCAACCCACTGTGCCACCAGGGAGGCCCCAGGTTTCTGTTTTTAACATGGATAATTATTTCTTCTACAATCTTAGTTTTTACCCTTTAATTAATTTTTCATTATTGTATTATGAAAGAATCTTCTATGAATTCCCAATGTTAAATTAATAGCTTCCATTAAATATACTGAATTAATGTGGCACTCGACAGAAATAAAACAGTAAAATTTTTATCTCAATAATTATAGAAAACTATACTTATTAACACTTTCATATTTAAAAGGTGCTAAGGTGTGGAACTCCAAAATTATAACTTAAAAAAATCATTACAAGAAAAAAATTTTGTGATCATGTATGATGATGGATATTTACTTGACTTACTGTGGTGATTACAAGGAACACAAATTATTTTGCACACCTAAAATGATCACCATGCTATATGTCAATTATACTTCAATAAAAATAATTGTAAGAAAAGTTTACACTTAAAAATAAGTACTTCTACAATTTAATTACATTACCAGTATCTTCCAGTATATTATCATTATTGCTAAATTATATCAAATAATCATAAGGAAAAAAGAAAATTCTCTAGCAAATACACAATTTAAATCAGGAAAACTCCCAAGTATCCAGTCTCAATAAGGCCCCAAAATTCATTCACTTGGAATCATGTCACAATAACAAAACCTTTAGGCATCAGTACATTTTTATTTCATCTAATAAAATTTTTAACACTATTGTGAGAAAGCATTCCCAAGTAAAATGACAAAATCAAATGTATACTCAGGATGGAGTAGATATTTATAAAGTCACTGAGTATTTTCCTTCCAAAAAAAAACCCATCATAATAATAATAATGGCTTACGTGAATTATCACAAATATAATCAGGTTCTTTCAAACAACCCAATCACTTCAAACTCTTTAAAAAGCCTTCATATGCTTATTCATAACCTGCCTTACTCAGGCTAATGCTTTTATTTAATATTGTGGCTATAGTTTTACTATCAATAGCATAGCACTTATTTTCCAAAAGTGAAGAAAGACTGGTGAGCTGAGACTGGAACAGTGAGTGAAGAGTAGGGGCTATATTTGATTAATTACCCAAGAGTAAATTACATTCAGATAAGAAAATAAACTTGAGGTATATGAACTTCAGTTTATAAAATTAAATTTGAAATTGAATTTAAATGGCACAAAAATTTTTAATCATTCCTATCTGTCTATGAATACCATGAAGAACAACATGAATGATGTGTGCAAGGGTAGCACTGTGACAAACAAAATTGCAGAATCTATATTCTACAGCCTTTGACATTTAGTTACAAAAGAAATAAAAGGGGGGTGGGAGCTATCCAGTATATGATCATAGAATAAAAACTATCAAAAATTGTAAAGTTCAAAATTCCTTAAAAATCAACAATAATAACAACAAAAAACTCTGATTTGAGTACAAGGAAAGCAAAGACCAAACAGAGAAATGAAGATTTGAAATCCACTGAAAATTAAATTGCTCCATAAGGCCAGTACTGTGCCAAAGCAGCTTTGGAAAAACCATTTTCTTTTCCAATGACTTGATTCCAAAAGCAAGTAAAATATAATTAAGCTCCTTGGTCATTGCCTAGAGTTAATTTTCCTTGCAATCTGCAGTTCTCCCCCATTCTTGACAAATGTCCTTTTAGCTGGCTTCTATTTAGAAGAAACCTCTTGTGGATTGGGATGAAATCAAGTTGTATTAGATAAAAAGTGTTAAATAGTTGTTTTTGTCATCTGTTCTCTGTACTTCCAATTTGGGCATGCTTTCTTTCCTTTCAGCAATCACATACCTAAATATAACATGCAGTTCAATACCACTAAAATGTTTCTCTTCTGTCTTTTCCTTGTTGACATTACCTGTCCCAATCTTTTTTGCATGGTACTCTAATTAGTAATTATGTGTTAAAGGAATTATGTTATTTCTCCAGGACAAGACTGATCTACAAATAGGCAAAAGGAAACATTCCAAATATTAACTGAGCACCTAATAATCATTGAGTGTTAAACCTGGTATTGAAGAGGTCTAAAAATTAAAATCATCATACATTGTCTTCTCCTTAACCTAGAGAGTTCCTGTTATTTGTAGATAAGACACTACTCAAGAGAACGAATCCTGTGGTAAGAATGTTAGGCACTAATGCCTCCGAGATATATTATGAGAAATCACACTTTTATGGCTTCAATGTGTTTTATTATTCTTAGGAGACCTTACCACATATGAATATCTCATTAAGGTTCATTTTATAAGTTAGTATTATATCCCCAAAGATCTAAATACAAAAAGTAGATTGGAAATATTTAGGTACTTAAGTCTTTAAGCCAGAGAATGACAATTACAATTTTCCTAAACATATTTAGTAGGTAGAATAAGAAGGCATAGTGACCAGTGACAGTGACAGTTTATATGTGCAAATGAGCCAATAAAAGATCAAGGGAAAGTTAGGCTGAAAGAGAGCATCTTCAATTTTGAAGAAGTCTACAATGAGGAGGAGGAAGTTACCAGGCAGTACCCCATTAAATCTTTTCTCTTCCTCCTCATTTAGCAAAATGCAGACAACTCTCTTCCTCCCTATCTCCTTTCTTACACACATACACCCCTCAGAAATATTTCTTAATAATAACAAAAAAAAAATAATGAGAATGGTGAAAAAAAAGGGAATTTCTTCCTAAGATGTTCACAACTCTTCTGATAGTTCATCAAATCTCTAGTTGTGCCCTATGACAGCAGATATTGATCCAGGTCTGAACTACAGTAGATTGGATTTAAGTCACCTCTTACCTAAGATCCACAATTAGCACACAGTGCCTAAGACACCAGGACAGAAACAAGGGAATGTGTAAGCTAGCTAAACTGGAGATGACCTTTATTTAAAAATCTGTATATAGTAGAGAATATTATTGATAAAGTTGAACACTTTTTTAATATATTGTGATATTTTGAAAGCAATATGCTTCCATTGTAATAAAATTGTCCATCCCACAGCTCATTAAAATATCTTACCTGTAAACAGTGTAACATTTAGTAAACATCTCCATTATTTCTCTGAGCACTTGAAAGTACTCATGAAATATAAAGAGCTTGTGAAATAACTTATCAGTAGAACATGATTCTAACTAAAGTTTTATTTTGATTAATTAGAGGCTCAATTATTTGTCTTATTTGCTGAGGTTGCTCTTTACTGAGAAAGTATATTGTGGAATTTAATTTCATGAATGTAATGAATTTATCCAGATAGTAGTTAATGAAGAATAAATATTTATAAAGTAAGTATAATACAAAGGAAAAAATGGCATTGCCCTCCTATGATGATAAAATGAAAACAGAATGAAATAGGAATTCATATAACAAATTGATTTCTTACATGGGGGAAATAAACTACTTAAAATTGAGTGTCATAAGAAATAATCATTCATGAATTACTTGATAAATTATGATTTTTAAAAAAAGATTTATTTATTTATTCCTACAAGCAATGGGGTACAGGCCAGAGGTGTGGGGGATGAGAGAATTCACCAGAGACAGAGTGGGGAACAGCACAGGCAAATCAACCGAAACACACTGCTGAGGGCAGCAGTGGACGAGGCAGGAGGTCTGCCAAGCCATGTGGGTCCCCTCCCTGGAGGGAAGCAGGGATTGAACTCATGCTGCAGTGGCCGTGATCTGCTTCATAGTGTGCCACTTAACCCACTGTGCCACCAGGGAAGACCCGATAAATTATGATTTAATTTACACATTAGAGAGTGACTTAAAACCTTAGAAATATAACAAAACTTTATCATTTTATATGTCATCAACTATGAAATTATTCATTCAAAGGTTAGGCTGAGGGTTACTGGATTCATGTATGAGCACTAATGAATGAAATACTAAAGGAGGAAAGATTACCCCTTGCTACCACAGGCACATAATATTATCAGTTGTAGGAGGAAGACCTGACTTAGAGTTTGTATGTGCTGTGACTTCTACAACGTGGCTTTCTCCTTTGTGAAATGAATGCTTCAGTCAAATTTTAATTATTAATAAAAATATCTACCTTGCAGAATTAGTGAAAGGTTTAGCCTAGTAGTTGAATCTCATTTGCATAAGAGCTAAAAGTTTTGTTACTATTATTATTGAATTATTAATAAAAATATAAGTGAGATATTGATGATAAATTAGTATAATCAGTCCTTCAAGTAAATTGGGGTGAACACTACTACTCATTATATTGTTAGCCTATTTGAAATTCTATTACACTTAAGTGAACCTCAATTAACTAACTTTAAAATTACCTACAATTCAAGTATGTCATTAAGTAAAAATTCTTGACTTTATCTAATTTGAATTGATGGTGCTTTTACTACATCTTGCTCATGCTAAAAGCAGACTGTGAAATATAACAATATGTAATAAAGAATAATAAATTGAAACCAATTTTTATGCTTGGAATTCTTTTAATGTGGGAAAGAGAGCATTTTCTCAAAGATCCAATCAATCAGAATCAAACAATTGCTCATTGGTAATTATACTATTATAATCATCCCAGTAAAATTGAAAATCAAATGGACATTCTGATATATTGAAGACTAGCAAGTTTATTTTAATATTAATTAGTTCTCTGGTCAATTTCCTCTAACATTTATAAAAATATATCTTGTTCATTTAATATTTTGTTTACTATCTCTTCCATTACCATCTATTCTATTGTATGCTTCAGAAATGGGGTTCTTGCTATTATGTTCAACCTCCTCTTCCCAGTGAAGTACTAGGACATGGCAGATACTGAAATTATTAGCTAGATCAACACAAATAGAAAATTGAGTAATAGCACTAGAAAATACTGACCAGATTATCTACTATTCATGATACATTCACTATGTACTATAATCTTAAGGAGCCCCCCCAATTAAGGTATTTGGACTGTTGTTAATATGTTAAGAATATACTCATGTAATAAATTTTAATTATTCTATTTTTTTGCTCTAACTTAAGCCTTCCCTTTTTTCTTCTATGATTCAGAGGTTAACAGTGTGATCCTTGCTTTTGAATCAAATTTAAGAAACTCTGCAAAGTAAGGACACACTGAGTACTAGTATGTATTTATTGTGAAGATCCCTATTTTCTTCAGTTTTGAAGACAGATAATGGAATGTTGAAAAGTGAAAGTCTGTGGACATCTCAGATTCCCCTTTGAGTGTCCATGGACGAGAGAGGGAGAAAGATATAGTAACAGATTAATTGAATGAAAACTACTTAGCTCACGTTTAATTGGAGGTATCTAATAGCTCAGACAATATAATTATTAAAATCTCTCAAATAAGATCCTACAATGTCATTCTTTTTTAAAAAACTAGGGAAAAATTATTCATATAAGATCAAGACTTATAATGTCATGTCTACTCTAAAATTTCATTTCCTCCAAAAAAATAATGTATCAGATATCGCTTATTAAATGTAACTGCAGTCAAATATTGACAATTATGACATCTATGATTTGCAAAGAAGTGGCTTTTTCCTTTCATCATTAAATTGTCCCTTATAAGTCTTCCAAAAGAAACACATTTGGAGTATCACCAACAATTCGAATATTGTGTTATGAGAGAAAGTAAAAAACAAAGCTTCTTAGTCAAGAAACCAAATTTAACCAAAGTCAAGATTCTTATCTGAATCAGAGTTTGTATTTGTTCTAGTCTATATAAATTTGTTTGATGATTCAGTGTTAACTGTGAATGACTCAAATGCTTTCACAAACTTGGGGAAACTGTTAACCTACTTTAATTAATTCTGATAAATGATTAAAGAATAATTTGAAATAGCCTCTGATGATAGAGATTGAAGTAGCCCCTCCTGAATTATTTTAATTGCTATCAAATTACCTGCCCCAGGGAGTTTAGGAAGCATAGGAAGCAGAGTTCCACACCTTACTGTATGTAAATGAATCTAAGTCAGAAGCACTTTGGTGAAAGGTGCTAAAGGAAGGAAAGAGAAAAAAAACATCTCACTACTTTGTCTTGGTCTGACTTTTATAGAATTATTCACAGAATATGTAAAAACATCTTCAGAAGATTTTTTTTTCTTATTCCCAACTAAAGAATCAAGGAATTCAACTAAATCATGGTGCTTCTAATCTTCCCAATATAGGTAGAGAAAGAGAATGGTGCCAGCATGGATGATGAAAAAGCAAGGAAAAAAATAAAGAGAAATAAAGGCAAATATTATATTTTTGGGGTGATTCCTATATATGAGGACTACGAGTTAATGGAAATAAATCTGACACCAAGCAAATTCTAGTATCCCAAAAGTATAGATGAAAAAAGTAAGGCACAGAGAGGTTAACCAATTGTCCAGGATCAGACAATTAGATATATAAATTTGGATACAGTCTTCTAAATGTCTCTAGTCTTTTTAAATTGTATTTCAAATGGATTCCAATAATAATAAAAAAATAACAGTTAAGCTTCTAGGAAATTCTCTAAGCAGTGTTTCTACTCATACCCTCTAAATACAATTTCCTACATGTGATGAAGTTCAGTAATTGTATGTAGTTCATTATTTGCTTTAGGGAACTTCAAATAAAGGCAGAAACGTATAAACTGAAATGGCATATTGCAAAATATCCACGGAATAATGATTTACTGATAATGATGATGGTAATGATGATGAAAGCTACATATTGAAAAATATTACATATAATTCTTTATTTTTATATATAATATAAACTATTAGCTTGTTTTAAACAAGATCTAAGTACTTGTTAGGAGACAATCTTGTATCTATCAGAATATGTTTGTTCAGAAGCAGAAGTTGATCACATAATAAAAAAGGTAGTGATAGAATGAGTGTGTGTGTGCACTTGTCAGCTCTCTGTTATTAACTGAATCAAGTGTGTGAGTTTGTTTCTACATATTCATGATTAACTATTTTTGCTCCTATCTGGAACGTGGTTTATTTAGTAATAATTTAAATGAAGAAAGCAACAAACTAATCCAAGTCAACTGAACTGGTAATTCCACTGGAAACAGCTAAATCTTAATGTTTCAAGTACATGAATTGACTGTTTCATAATAAGCACAATAAAGCAATAACAAGTGAAAATGTGAAATAAGCTTCAATAATTAGAAAGACAGAAAGCCAGTGTTGGATTTCTATTTTATTTAGATGAACTAATCAAGCTAGACTCCCCTTTAGAAGGAACTTACTCAATAAACTTAACTGATATAATCTGATTTTCCATATCTGAGACAATCATACTGTCTTACTCCTTAACACTGAGGGAAAAAAATCAAGTAATTCAATTTAAATGACTGTATAATTGGAAGCATACACATGCACCATTAAAAAGGCAATATGTATAATTATGAAAAGGCTTACATATTTAGTTTCTCGACCAGCTGCTCTTGGAAGAGTTGTAGGCATCTGTATGAAAACAAAAATAATTTTACTACTGATGTAATCAAGAAACTACTGAACAATTCGAGTTCTGAGACAAGTGTTTGCTATGCTTTACCTGTGAAGACTTTCTATTACTCCTTCATTTCTATACAAAATCTCCTGTCCCTTTGAAAATTATTTAATTAAACTATAGTTCATTATTTTTTTCATCACTCATTGCTGTTATTGATAAGTTTGCTGGTAAATTTCCCTTTACTTATTGATTCATTCTTAAATCATAATAATTCCTCATGTAATTTTAGATACTTCAAAATTCACATAAAAGCCCTGACCTTCTCATTATTTGAGCAGCTCAACTCCATAGATATTCTCATCCAAACCACTTCAACACCTTCCAGGATCACTCCTAGACTTAGTCTTCACAGATAAAATGGTTGAAAACTCAGAAATTTCTCACATCACCCTACTTTCAAAATTCTACCTCCAATCTACCATCATCATTTTTAAGAAGCTATCAGCAACATTTCAATAGCTTCATTGGCTCTTTATTGACTTTTATCAGTTCCGTTCAACCTTTACTATCTCTTAGCTTATACATATTTCATATTCTTATGCATTAATTTAATATCTTAATTTATCTTGCCTTTCTCTTTCCTAATGACAAACTCACCTGCCAAAAGAACAACAACAAAACCTATATAGATCTAACAATCTACTTTTTTTTTTTTTTCAAAATACTGCCGGTAAAACTCAACCTAGCAAACTAATTTCATTATAAATTAATGATTGTCAACTTTACTCAGTACTGCCTCGTAAACCCCAGTTTTTCTCTTCTGGTCATACTTTCCCACTTTGTGAAATGAAGTGACTATCTGAATCATTTATCTATTCAGTGAAGGTGTACTATGCATACTATGTGCTAGAAATGGTTGTACACCTTTGGAATTTACCAGTTAGCAAAGGAAACAAAGAAGGGTTGCCCCTGGAGAACTTATATACTAGCAGGAGAGAAAACAGGGATTAAATTACAACATATAATATATATTTATTATAACATATATTAGAAGGTGATAAACACAATGAAAATCGGTAGAAATAATTTTAAACCTAGGGTAATATATTCTTCTAGAGGAGATTGTGCTTTTGTCAAACACCTATATTTTAAGGCTAAGGAAGTCAAGAGTACTACAAGCTTACAACTTCAGCTGGGATGGTCAATACCGAAAAGATGATATTTGAGCAAAGATTTGAAGAAAATGAGGAAGCTGGCTATATAGCTATCTACATAAATAGCATTCCAACAAGATAGAACCAATGCAGAATTTGTAAAGCAGATTTCCACCTCTGAGAATGGTACCTATGGAACCCAAAGTAGCCCTTACATGAAAAATAATAAAAAAAAAAATCTGAGCAAAGTATTATAAATATTTATTAAAAACATTGATGAGTTAATAAGACAGTGAAGAATTTGGAAACAACTTCAGGAGAGGATGGAAATCCAAAAAGATTAATAAAAGATTTGGGATTCTCTTTTGACCTGGAAAGGTTTGTAAATAGTGATGAGTTGCCTGAGAACTCTAAACTTTTGACAGTCTCAGAGGCTTAGGGACAAAAACATCAGACAGCAAGACCTGCCAAGAATAAACTGAGTCACAACATTAAGAGATTTCACATGATCTTTACTCAGCCTTAAATCTTTGCAATAATAGATTAGAAAATATGATGTAAAAACCTCAAATTAAATTAAGGTAGTCTTTCTTTGCTCTTGCTTTTGCTGTTTGACAAGAAGCAAAAACTTTCTACAGGAAGATAGTGTCATCTGAGTTCTCAAGTAATTTCTACAAATTAATTTCAAATGGAATTTACGATAAATAGATTCAGATCCACAAAAAAGTAGGACAATGTGAATGAAAATGAGCAATAATAGTAAACAACCAAAAAAGTCCACAAAGAATCCAAAAAATTGTTTTTTAGAACCAGACTAAAACACAACCATATTTGAGAATATATAGTATATAATATGAAACATATATATATATATGAGATAAAAGTTGAGCTTGCAATTTATACAGGGAAATAAAATCTATAAAAAGTGCTATTGCTAATTTGAAAAAGAAGTAAATGCCCGAAGGCATGAGCAAGTCTTATATATTCAAATCACAGCAAGGAGGTGAGCAGGGCAGGAGTAGAATAATGGAAGGAGATAGTAGAGGTCAGATCATAGAGTTCTTTCCACTGTCTTGTATGAATTTTAGCTGATATATTGAAAGCAACATGTAGGCACTGCTGGTTTAAGCAGAGAGTCATAGTTTGATTTATGTTTTAAAGGAATCTCTGTTTAATGTGTTAAGAATGGTTTCACTTATAGGAGGAATGTAGAGGAACCAAATAAGGGATCAGAGATTAAAAAAAAAAGTACCTATAATAAAGTAAAAATCAAAAAAATTATCAGGCAACTATAGATCAGAGACATTCTGTAGGGGAGGAGGATGGGGGAGGACCAAGACAGAGTAGGAAGAGCACAAGGGACTTTGGTAATGGTGCATGGGGAATTGGTGGTGGGAATTTCACGGGAAAATCATACTGGTACAAATATGAAGGAAGATATAATAAATATATATAAAAATAAATTAAAAATATCATAAAAAGATAAAAAAATTAAAGAATGGATTAAAGTAAAGTAAGGATACCAGTAATGCCAGCTCAGTAATATCAAAAGTATGAAATAATCATTATATATATATATCTATATATATATCTAGAGAGAGAGAGAGAGAGTCTATAGAAACAGGATTTCTATTAGAAGAAAATGAAATGCAAAGGAAGAGTAACAAAATTTGACACCAGTTTTTCTGACCTTGAGTAAATAAAAGATTGGAATTCTACCCACAGAAATAGTAAAGCAGGACGTGGTATATATAGTTTTTGTAGAAAAAAGTTAGATTTTATTTGTAAGGTATTTCTGAGAATCTAAATGGAAAAGAAACATAGGTAGTTGGGGTCTGGCATATGCGAGAGAATCCTGGACTAGAGATAAATATTTAGGAGTTGTCAGTATATGTTTCATTTTCAAAATGCTGAAACTGGTGAGAACAATGGGATGAATGTAGATAGAAATGAGAAGTCCCAGGACTGAGCCCTAGAGCACAATGTTAATAGTTTGGGAAGAATTGTGGGAAACAGTGAAGGGGACCAAGATATAACAATGATAAGTGAGGCAGAAGTTGGGAGAGCATGGTGTCCTGGAAAGTCTAAAAGAAATGAGTACCAAGGGTTGGGGGCTGAACAATTCCCTCTAGTTGGTGGATATGTCAGCTCAGAGCAGGACGAGGTTTATCACAATGGGGAGGGCTTCAGGAAAAAAAGTGGCTTGGGTAGTCTTGTGAGGAAAAGCCTGAATGGAAGAGATTTAGGAGTGAATGGGAAAAGAAAAGGAAAATAATATATTTTCTTCCACTTTTTCTTTGCCAGACTCTTCCTCATTATGCTGTCCTTCTTCGTTAATAATCTTAAAACCTCTTCACTGAAAGGTGTTAGCTATGAAATAACTAATAAATAACTAAACTAATGATTATAAAAATATTCAGTTTTCCACCATTAACCTATAAATATATTTATATCTGTACCTGTCATTGCCTTTATTTTCTGTCCTGTTACAGTCGAGGCATTTCCAGCTTCTTATCAAATGATACTTGAATTAAGTATATGCTTCATTTTCAAAACAACAAAACTGGTGAGAACAATGGAATGAATGTAGAGAGAAATGAGAAGTCCAAGGATCTATACCCATATGAAGAACTTTTGTCCTTCAGTCTCCCTTTCTTTGTATTTATCAGCATCAAGATGTGTAAAATAAAGGAGTAAAATTTGAGAATAGTGAAAAGAAGTGACAAAATCAGTATAAAAATTCTGAGAGAAAAAAACACTTGGGAAAAAATGACTAAAAATGATCTCTAATAAAAGAGGAAGAAAATATTGAAGACTTCAGATGAAAAGGTATGGAAATTATCAATTCACACACATAAGAGCAAAAATAAAAATATTTCAGTGTGTGAAAAATTACCAAAACACAGTTAGAAGTAAAATTCTAAAAGATCACAGTACCAAAAGCTGACCATAGAGCTGAAGTATCCAGGAGGGGAGGGCAAGTGAGAGAAGGGTTAAAACAGGGGGAGAGGAGAACACTATTGACTGAGGTAGACAACTACAGGCACTTCAGAGGTGGGAAAACTATTGTGACTTAACCTGAAGGGGGAAATTCTGTATTATGAAAAAATAAACAAATACGTAAAATAATAAGTCCTTAATAAAAAAAGAAAATAGTTCCTCATGAGATAATAACCAACTATAAAAGGAAACTGATTTTACAGTGGAAAAGCCAGGCTGACTCCACCTCAACCAATTGAAAAAACGTCAAGTATCATAAGGAGACAGAGCAACTCCATTCACCTCTTGATCTGATGTACTGAGAAAAGCACATCATTTCTGTGTTATTCTTGTCAACAGTGTTATCACAATCTAATCATGAGAAAGCACTAGACTATAAAGAATGGATGAATTTCACAAACATGTTGTCTCTGAACTGAAGAAAGAATTTGCATCTTCTGTTCAAACACCTAACTTTTCAGTAAAATGTAAATTATCAAAAATAGACCTAAAAAAGACACATCAGAATTTTATAAAATAACAAAGAATTAGATAAAAATTGACTTTAGCTAACAAGTTAGCCTCTTGAGTTAATACTTACATGGATGACTGCTATGGAACTTTAAAGGACAGGTTACATTTATTCCTCAACAATGTAAAGGTCAGAAAACACAAAGACAGTGTCATTTTGTCACACAACTAATTTCAGTGAGGGCTTCTGAATTGTATCTTGAGCCAGGCAAAGGTCATTTGTCAGACAACTGGCAAAATTAATGTAGATTAATTAATAGAATCATTTAATATTAATTTATTACTTAATATTAATTTCCTGTTTTCAATAATGTGATGCTAATGTTTGAACAAGCAGTTTAAAAGTTTTATAAGGACTCTGAAATTTATTTTAAGTCCAAAATTATTTCAAAATACAAACCTTAAAAGGCAAAAAGTAAATATTGCAAATCTTATAAACTTCTAAAAAGCATTTTATTTTCATCTTCTCTGATACTAAAACTTAAAAAAGAAAACTAGATACTGAAATAAGTATGCAAATTGTAAAAAACTGAAAAAAAGATTATAGCAACACTTTATAATAATCACTATATAGCAGAAGAACAAATATCACACTGTCAAAATACTCAACAAATATGTTACTAAAGAAAAACCTGGGGGAGGGCAGATACTGAAGAAAGATGACCTATAATTTTAGGTCTAACAAATTTATAATTTGAAAGAGTAATATAAAACTATTCATGGGAACATAGACCATGAAATAAAAATAAATGACTTTTTGAGTAAGTTTTCAACAAGATTCCAATAAAAAGAAAAATAATTCCAGGCAAAATATATGAATGTGTGAGAAATAAGATTCTAAGAAAACAAAAGACCAAGAAAAAAATAATTAAGAAATTCAGATATGAAGTCAAAAGAACAATTTGTGTGTGTGTGTGTATCAAAAACAAGCAGAAAGTGAACAATGCTTTATCACCTACTTTTGGAAAACAGATTTGTAAGCTTTAAAATTAATAGAAAACAATTACTGTCTTTAATTTGTATATTACTATGAAAATTAACAAACATATAAAGTAAAATTTTCTAACTTTAAATGTAAAAAGCAGGAAAAGCAAAAAAGTAAAACATTTTAAATAAGAAATAAGATAACATACATTTGTCTTGATATAGCAAGAATTACAATCATTGTAAATAACTTAAGGTCCCAGATAAATAGAATCTCAAGTTGAGCATAAACATGATATACAGAAATGTGCTATCCTGAAGAAAATTTGACAAGAAAGTAAAAAGTATAGAAAGCAAAATAACAGAAAATAATAAAATAAAATGTAATAGGAAAACTAAAGATATATCTGGGAAAACATGAATTAAACATTACACATACATTACCAATATAAAAATCACTTTTTTCATACTAGATTTAAAAAGAATGATATGTAAGTTAGTAAAAGCTATACAAATAAAAACATGAGAATGAACACTGACACATAAACAACAGTAATATAGTTTCAAAATATGCAAAGCAAATCTAATCAACAGTTCTCCAGCCTCATCTTTCTCTTCCTCTTGGCAGCAATCACCACAATATATTCTCTGAAGCTCTCTTCTCAGAGCTTCTGTGAAGCCTCACTGCTCTGAATTTCCTCTTACCACAATGCCTTTTCATCCATAGAATGGCCTCCTCTCCACATCCTTTATCGGATCTACACAATTTTTTTTCATGCACAGGGCACTGACAATAAATATCAGCGAGCCAGCCAGCCCTGGGTCGCTCCCGCTAGCTCCAGACACACGTTCAGGGCCTTCTTGATACTCACCTCCAGCTCATCCTGTTCAAGACAAGCATAACAGCACGTATGACACTCTTCCTTCCACCACTCTATACTACATTCATGGTTATCTATGCTCAAGGCACTGAATTCATCCACATTCTTCCTTTAGCTACTCCTATCCACACCTACAAATCTGAAATCCCTCTCAAAACCACCTGCTTCTTTTCAGCTCCTCTGAACACACCCCAATGTGGCCACCAGCACTGACTGTCCCTCTGAGCACAGTACTTCCTCACAGCAGCCATCATAAAAATGTTAAGGGTTTCATGTGATTTGACCCACATTTGTACATCTTCTCATTATTCTTGGACCCAAAACTTCATGCTACTGCATGTAAGTATTTAAATTACTGTTGCTAACCCACTCTCTCAACCTCATTTCACACAGTTTACTCCTGGGTCTCTACAGTACAACCACACTGGCCTTCATCTTCACATACACCAGCTCTCTCCTATCTCAGGAAATTTGCACATACATACTCCTCTGCCTGCAAGCTCTTCTCTCTAATCCCTCTATGGCTGGATTCTTTCCATTGTTGGTCTCAGCTTGCATTCTACTTTCTGATCACTTATCCAGACTATGCACTTTAGACACTCAGTTTCACTCATCCTGGACCTACAGTGCCAGGCCCATAGAAGGCACTTAATAACAACCATTTTTGAAAGATATAATTATTTGAAATTAGTAGCTTAGAACACTGTTTAACAGTATGAGGATTACATATTTATTCAATAAACTCAGTTTTTAAATATTCTTAAATGAATCAGTAATAATAAAAAATATAAATTCTTTGTATCCTATATACTACTTAAGTAATATTCCTATTATAAGTAATAAAATATATGGTATTTTATATGCTCAACAAATGAGATAAGAAAAAATAATTTTAATATTTATATAGCAACTCTTTGACAAATCAAAGTGTTATATTTATATACTTAAAAGACAGAATAGATAACTAAATAGACCACAAATACTGAAAAAAACTATAATTATTTATTTTTAGGTCCTCTCTGCCAAAACATAATTTCTTAATATTGACTAATGAGAATTTATTATTTGTCTTTTCATGTCATTATTAATGGGTAATTATAATGTTCCAATTGAAAATTAAAATTAATTACCTTGTAGCTATAAATTACTCTGTACATTTAGAACTTACTCAATATATACAATGTCCATTTTTTTTGAAACATATGATAAGTATTTTCACTAAGTGCAAAATAGGAAATAAGGCTGACAAAAAGAAAAAAAGAGAATCCTAACAATTTTCTATAAAGGAAAACTATAACCATTTTGAAATTTGGGTAAATAGATTTGTACTAAGTATTCAAAAACATAATTTGGAGAAATGTAATATTTTATCTTATTTTTAAATTTTTATTTATATACGTTTTACACTGTAATTCATTCTCCTCTCAAGTATAATCCCCATAAAATTGTTATCATCACTTCACCCATGAACCATCACCTTAGTCTCTTGTGTTCTTCCCTCCAATGTTTTGATCTTTCTCAATATGTAATATTTTATCTCAATAAATGAAAGTGGCTACATTATAGAAAGGAAATAGAAAGGAAATATTTAAATGCTCAATTACAACTTAGCAGGTCTCTAATCACCTAAAATAGCCAGGTTTCTGTCCATCCACGTGAAAGAACAATGAAATAAATACAATCAACAAATGAAAAGAAAAAATTTCAGAAGCATTACCTGCATTTAAGCTCCTAGACTAAACTAGTTCAGTCTAATTCATTTTCACTGATAAGTGACTGTAAATTATATAAAGAGAGAAGCAATGATTTGAGATAAGAATAAGCCACAAATTTACAGGTAGCTTCAGACAGCTTCTTAAAATGTCAGCATATAACAACACATTCTAATAAGCTGGCTTTCAAACTGTTTTGAATTTAACCCACAGTTAAAAATAGGTTTTATTCTTTTTTTTTTATTTTTAAGTTTTATTAAGGATCACTGGGGTCCATGTCAGAAGTTGCCTCTCTACCATTACTACAGTAGGATTTAATTTAAGTAGTGTTACATCAAGTAAATTTAAACTCTGTGTCCCCAACTATGAAGTCAGAATGATAATATATAACTTGGCCACAATGAAGATTAGAAGTAACTTATATAATATGCCTATCCTATAGGTTTGAGGCACCATAAATACACCAATACATTACTTGTACTACTATAAACAATGACTGCAATAATAAACATAAAAATAACAACCAGACTAGTTTGAATAACATGATTACTTGAACTTATCAGACTGGATACACGTAACAGTTTCTACTATTCTTTTTTTCCTATTTTGATTCCCTTTTTTTTAATAAGATTTATTTAATTATATTTGATAAATGATGTCAAAAATAGGTTTTATTCTGCAGGTCTGCATCCACAAACCTACATACCTACATATAAACAAACTCAAGCAAATGTCAGCAGTACCTCTGCATTGTCTGGGATAGTGTGCTAGTTGACATTCCTACTATTCTATTTTTTAACGGTTGTTTGCTAACAAAAATAATGCTGGTTGCTATCCATTAAATCAGTTTCCCAATTCACTAACAGGCCATTGGTCTGCAGTTTTAAAATCATTGATCAAGTAACTTTCATGACGCAAATTATATTATTTAACATATTAAATATATACGTACTTTGGTTGTGTCAGAACTCAACAATGTCTGTTGGGAGCTTGAAGGAGAATGCTGGAAAGGGTGGGGAAAAAAAAGGATAAGGCTGTGTTATACAATACTCAAGTAGAGGGAAATGAAGAGAAGCAAAGCAAATGTTTGAATTGCACACTCTAGTCTAAGGCATTACCATAGACAAGGAATCCTGTAAGACCTTATCAATGGTAGCACAGAGCTCTTCAGTTTGCTGCCTGAGCTGTGCAGGAAAACACAACTGGAAGAATTGAAACCAGGTACTGAGTTAGCAATGAGTTTTGGGACTATATTTCAAAAGCAGGGGTAATTTGATGCTATTACCTCCAGAGGTGGGTCCAGTGTGTTATCCTTGGAGCCGCTTTCAGTCTTGATTGATTCATCCAGTGCCTAGTGATAAATGAGACAGTTCTGGTGTGAGGCTTTTACTCAAATACAAATGTAGTAGAAGAGTCTGTTCAAAGCCAGCCCCGAATATCTCAATATTTCCAAGAAAAAAAACACATTAAATCATTTAATGAGCTAGTCTCTGACCTGGAGGCATTTTTCATGTTTGTGCAATTTCTCCTGTGGAATCAATGTCTTTAACATAAAGTTTTGTAATAAAGAAATGAAGCTGAGCTTCTAAACAGACAAATGATTGCCTAGAACTTGCCCTTCTTATACATTTAGATGAGCTTTTGCAAGTTGAAAGAATTCACCTTGGGAAGTTATACAAAGAAATAACAGTGATGTAGCCATATCTCAAAATATTCTCAAAACATTACAAAAAAAATACTCTAGCAAAATGTTTCAGAGTCAGTTTACATAAAACATAGACACAAACAAAAAAACTCACCTTATTTTAATCATTTATATCCAAAAATCTTGGCTACCTTATCTCTCAGACTTGGCTTCAAATAACATTTATCTACTTTCACAATAAAATATGGTTTACTTAATATTTGGTATATGTCACATATATAAATGGAAAAAAGAAAATAACACTAAGAAGTCAAATACAAAAAGAAGTAAAAATTATTATTGTTGTTTAACCCTTTGGGATTTCCTCTACATGTTTATGAAATCAAATTTATATTTGAGTTGAGTCATGAAATCGCTGTATTCAACTGAAAATTAGTTAAAAATGTGGATATGTGTGTGGTTTAATCTATTTCCTAAACAATGTTTGCTTTAATTTAATCATCAGTTTTACTGGTATTTTAATATTACTGGTATTTTAAAGCAGCAAATTTTAGATGATATTAATTCTAATCCACTTTCAAAGTTTGACTATCTACCACCATTAAAGTTATTCAAAAAATAGGGCCTCCCTGATAGCCCAAGAGGTTAAGCACCACAGCCACTGCAGAACACTGCAGAACGAGTTCAATCCCTGGCCAGGGAAGTGACCCACATGGTGCAGCAGAGATATCCTGCCTTGCCCACTGCTTCCCTCAGTAGTGTACTTGAGTCAATCTGCCTGTTCTGTTTCCCACTCTGTCTCTGGCCTGTACCCCAGTTCTGGTATGCATAAATAAATAAACCTTAAAAAATAAATAAAAGTTATTTTTAAAAATGTCCCATGATTTCTAAAAGCAGCTACAGAAGAGGTTATAAAAATGTGATAAGTACTTGTGAACTAACTGAAGTAAATGGCTGGTTCCTAAAAGACATTCAAAAGAAAAACGAATGATCATTTGAACATACAGTTCTGGCAGGCTTATAAACAAATATACTCCCTTCCCATCAGGATTGCTTAATATATAACACCTGACACTAGGTAGCTGCAGCCAACATGATTTATTAGTCACGTGTATGATAGCTCAGAAGAGAAGACCATTGCATACCATGCAGGGTCACACAGGGGTGGCTCAGGAAGAGAGTGAACAACCAAGGATGGTGGGAGGAAGGCATTGTAGTTTCATGAGGGTGGGGGATCCTCTGTTTCTGCAGAAAAAATTGATTGGCTTGGTTGAATAAGCAGGAACCACACCTGGTCAGTTGAGAAGAGTTATTTGGCCAGAGGATCTAATCTGTGGGAGCAGTGTTAGGAGGGGCATGTGCAATTAGGCCATTTGAAGTCCTCCCTATCAATGAAGCCCATAATATTGGGTCTTAATTTTAGATTTTACACCACACATGGTTTATAACTATAATAATTATCATGGGGAAGAAAAAATTTAGAAATTCAAAAGCAGTATTGAGAACAAACTCCTTAGGAGAAAAAATTGGTCTAGTTCTTCCTCATCTTTTGTGCAATACCTTCTGTCCAGTTCTCACTTACATGCTGATCTTCAATCACAAAGAACTTCCTGGGTTCTTTGGACTTGTGGTTGCCTTTTAGTTATATGTTACTAATTCTTCCTGACTTATCCTTCCTCCATTTTGGGTTTATTTAGAGAATTTCTATTATTGCTAATGCTCTTCATCAAACTCCTTTATAATGTCGTTAGGGAAGCCCACACACTAGGCAGATATCACTTTGCTTGGGTCCCCATGTCACTGAAACACACAGTATCGTAATTACTTTTATAATTGTATTTCTATCTTACTGGAACATTTGTCCTATTACAATCAGGAAAGCATATGATATGTGCTCAGTAAGAATTTCAGGATGGATTGGAAAGGGTAAACTGATGAATGACAAATAAATGCAGTTAAATGAATAAACATTTAAGAAATATGATTTTAATATTCCTCAGTAAAATTCTCTAGATTAGTAGTTTAAACTCTGAATATTTTAACTAACAAATTATTTATTTTCCCATCCTATAATTAAATTTGTTTATCAGCAAAGATCTGAGCATGTGACGTGTGCTAGCACAATAAACAGTTATGTTTTCAGCCAAAACCAAGTAGGGTTGATTTGTGGGAACTTCTTTTTTTTTTTTTTTAAGATTTATTTTATTTATGCATATAAGAGCTGGATACAGGCTAGAGTCCAGGGAGGTGAGAGGATTCACCAGAGACAGAGTGGGGAGCAGAACACGCAGACTGACTGAAACACACTGCTAAGGAGAGCAGCGGGCAAGGCAGGAGAGGTCTGCTATGCCATGTGGGGCCCGTCCCTGGCCGGTGGCAGGGATTGAACTCGAGCTGTGCTATAGTGGCTGCAATTTGCTTCATAGTGTGTTGCTTAACCCACTGCGCCACCAGGGAGACTCCGATTTGTGGGAACTTCTTACAGGCAAAACCAACTTTCATTATTTAAAATAATGAATTTACTTAAAGAGAGAAAAAACAATACATCCGTGACTCTTGGAAAATAAAGGAATAAAACTCAAATTAGATTAGTAATGCTGAAACTTGGAAATCAGAACAATACTCAGAATGTATTAAAATATGGGGGGAAGATGATTTTGAGTTTAAGTAGTCTTGAAATTTACCAGAATTGATTTTTGTAATTGAGACACTGTCAAATATATCACTATGCTACACTCTGTCAAGTAGTCAGAAAAGGTACTTTTTCTCAGTAACTTAAAATGTATTAAAATACATTTAACAAGAATTCTGGCCATATTGCTTTTTGACAATATAGTCAGCAAGATTGTATTAATGTTTCCTTAGATTTATTCACTTTGAGTGAACTTCTTTCAAAATATTTTCCAATGAAAATTTTTTATAAAAACCTGTATTCCCTACTAAAAGGACTCTAACCAATGAAGTGTAAATGGTATATGCTTTGAATCCTATTTTTAAAGACTCTTAGCTAATGTAAGTTATCAGACACATTCTTTTTAAAAGAAGTTATATTTTACTCAGAACAAGCAACTTAGGGGCCCTAGTTTTTGTAGAGACAGTAAATATGACTTTTAATATAAAATAGTGTCAACTCAGTAATCACATTATAGTTAAGAAATATGGACTATAAATTGGGTTGTATATCAAAGTCTTTATGGAATTATATGCCAAAAAACTGTAATAGGTATTCCCACTCAAAAAAAAAAAGTCTGATAGAACTGCAAAAAAATTTTAGTCAGATTTGAATTAGTGTAATCTGCTCCTTTTTTGAAATAGAATTAGTTCTAAAAATCTGAAGATAGGATTAACGAATTACACTCTAAATAGGGTTACAAAGCAAAGAGCTTCTAAAGGAAAAATAATCTAAAAGGGTTTATAAACTTTTTATGATATCTGCACTAACTGTATTGAATTTCAAAAATTTCATGGATAAGTTACCGTATTTTAGTAATGCTAAACCAAACCTCCCCAGAATGATTCATGCCAAACTTAATTCTACTACACTTTGGTAATATGACCTACTAAGTGGTAGAATAAATGCTATAATAACTACAAAATCTTTGCTTAATATTCAGTCATTAATAAAAAAAAACTTTTGTAGGACTGGAGATATTCTCAACAAAATAAAGCTCATTTTGATTATCTAGGAGACTCAGGTCTTAATAGCATTCTTATCAAAGGGGAAAAGTCACAGTGTAGGTCAAAGAAGGTTTCAGACATACAAATAAGCTTCTTAAAGAAATAGGAATGCTTATTGTTAGATTATTTTTCTTGATTGATTTTAAAATTTCAAGAATTGAGGAGATTTCTCGTTTTTAATCCCAAGATTTCTGGAGAGTTAAATATGTTTCTCCCATATGTTTTGCAAAACATGAGAACCAGCTTCACTCATTCATCAAAGCTCAGTGGCAGGAGAATTTATACTTTCCCTTTAATCAAGACTATCAGAAGGGTGTTCCTTATGTTCACCCAGCACTTCCTCTACTATAATTCTCAGTTGTTTTAGTTGATCAAGCAATTGGGCTGGTGTATGATCCCTAACTCACTCAGTTCTTCTCAGAGCTAAGAACTAAGTCATTTCCAATTGCCTTTGATTGTTCTTCACTAAAAAAAATTAATTAAAAATAAACAAAAACTTTTTATTTGCCCTAATTTAATGAAAAATAATTATATTTTATCAAGTAATTTAAAAGGGGCTGTAGATAGGGTTCAAATCATTATCTCTTATTCAGCATTTCACTGCAATTAGGTGATGTCATTGTGGCATAATGAGCAGAGAATGACTATGGGATAATCAAATCCCATTTAAGTTCCAATTCAGTAATTTACTAGCCTTACTGCTTTCAAAAGACATCTATTTGAACATTAAAATCTTCACATTGTTGTGAGGATGATACAGCACTTAGCTCAGGGTCTGACACTGGAGATTACACAGTATGACAGCCATCTTAATTGTTTTCACTAATTGTCAAAAGGGGCTAAGACTCTACAACTAAAATCTAGTTACTTGTCTTCTAGCAGGAGGTCCTCTATATCTTTTCTAGGGAAGTGTAATCGATGAACTTATTCTACCACATAAAAATACTCTTAATCATCATAGTTCTAATTGTCACACATTAGGCCCCTTTATTTATAAAATCCTATGAGTAAAACTTGACCTAAAATTCTATGGGATAAAATTGGAAACTTTAGAGACCTATCCAGTTGTAAACTAAATTCATTCAATAAATTAAAAAAAAATTATAGTTTCTCAAAGAACTTAAAAAACACAAATATACATAATTAAATATGATTTGTTTAGTATTTAAAAGAGACATGTGTTGGGCAGATGACAGCCTGAGGAGAACCAATTAGTGTGGATTTGGATTCTGGGCACTTCTCCATTGCTAAAGAAACTGGGGACACATTCACTTCTTGTACTAAGCTAAATTAAGAGATGTCTCTATAGTATAAACCATATGCTAAGAACAACCAGATTTTACTAAATTTCTGAGACAAGCAGAGATCTTAAAATAGTCTCACCCAAAGACATATGTTTGATCAGATTGGGGTCTACCAATTCATAATTTTAAAAAAATTAAACTAGTCACTTAGAATAGTTTTTGAAAACTGACAAGATATCTCAAATCTTTACTTTCCCATTTTTATAGCACAGTTTTATTGAGTTCAAAGTAACTGTTTTTTCCTCTTTCTTCAACCAGAAAAAATATAGTAATTTTCATTTGAATAACTAATCCACTAATTTATATTTTCTGTTTACAAAATTGAACTATTCTAGAATTTTCCTTTCAAACTCACATAGTTTATGAATTAAATGTGTACTGAAAATGGCAAAAAGTAATGCTATTTGTTGGGAAAATGTTACCTAAGTCCAACCTTCATTTTACCCTAAGGAGCTCTTGTGAGTAAGGGAACAAAGAACACAAACTGCTTTCAAGGAAATAATTTATACTGTCACAGACAAATATCAAACTCTTGTGAGACAATAAGATGCAAATTATTTATTTATTTTTAAATAATTTAATAATATTTAATTATTAAAATATTATTATTTTATTTCATTGTATTCCTTTTTCTTTTCCTTAATATAATTGCACAATAAAAATAATAACCCATTTATTTAGATTAACATACCCCTTCAGTTATTTTTAACTTTTTACCTATTGCTTTCAGACTTCTATGATTTAAAGAAAACATAATTAGTAAGAGAAAGATATCTCAGAAAGAGAAACATTCTCTGAAAAGGATAGCAATAAGTACGTCAAGACTAAAAATTTATATCCATATCAAAATTACCTCTTCTACAGCTCAGTATTGTTGAACCTATTAGAACAAGAAACATGGATAATCACAAATGTAACTTGATCTGATTACTTTGTCCCTGCTTTATATTTGTATATTTGTATTTCATCCTCATCTAAATCTTGGAAAAGATGATTATTGGCACAAGATTAAACCAGAGATTCTGAAGTTAACACATTAAAATATGATGCATTACATTTATCTCTTTCTGTAAGCTTTAGTTAAGACAAAATTAAAAAAAAAATGCTTTCCTGCTAAACCTTCAGAGGGAGAAAAAATTGACAGGATATGGAAAAAGCTATAAATTTAAGTTTTGAGACAGACAATAAATTATAGAAGTACCAAAAACCTTATGTTCCCTGCCAATAAAATGTACTCTTCTGAAAATTATTGGCTTCATCTAAGTGTGATTAAAGCTGAAACCAATCCAGTGATTCAATGATAACTTAATGTCCCATTACAAGAGATGTCTGTATTTCAATTGGAGAAAATCTTGCTTTTAAAATAGTATTTTTAATAGTGATTCTGGTTTCTTATTAGTTATACTACAGGCTATAAAACAGAATATAGTATAAAATCCCCACATTGGGGATTTTGTGAGAGAGTTAACTATTGAACTATGTAAGACTTTAGTTAATATGTCAGTTCTACCTTTAAGGCATTCCATAGCGTAGATCCTAGCAGAATATTATAATGATACTGTAGAATCATCCTACCCTTTAATTATGATGTTCTGTATGATGCTAAAGGGCTTTCAGAAAAGTTTCATTGATTTGAAACATTACAGAATGTTAATTCTTCCCAAAATAGATGAGTTCCTGACGATTATAGTCTTAATTTTCCAACTCAATTCAGAAATAAGTCAATGGCAAAAGATGAGTTCTGTTGTACAAACAGATGGTTAAAAAGGACTAATTTATCAGATTTATTTTTTTTAAACTACAAGATGAAAGGAGCAACATAATATCATTCAAGAAATACTGAAAATGGAAATGAACACTCAAAAAATCTTGGTATAAGACTTTTGTTATTTAAAAATTCTTACAATGTATAACTTCTCCTCAAGGAACACAAAACAATAGAAAACCAGCAAAATAATCATAGAGAATTATACAAAGTATGTAAAGAAAAAATCAGTAAGTCTTATCCGGTGACCTTCAATTAAAATATTTATAATACAAAAGCAATTTATATTATTCAAGAGACAACTTCACACACTAGTGCTTACAATAATCAATGCTCCCTATAATAACAGTTCTAAATTAGACATCAAGATATTTTCATTTTGCGGCACTAAAAATAAAAACAATAACTTCTTAAACAGTAGGCTTTGTTCAAAATTAAAAATACAAAACTTCTCCTGTATGAACTTGAATTCAGTGAATTATATATATCAGTACCACCATACACATTTATAAAATGTGTTTGTGGTGAAATTGGAAATTAAGCTAATAATTCTTTATCAAAGGACTGAAACCAAATAGATTATAATCCCTAAGATCCATTTAATTAACAGAGAACATAACTTGTCAATAGAGATTCTGGAACCAGTAAAAATATCCAATTTTATCTCCCAGAAATTTTTCAAGAAACATAATCTTTTTTTCTAAATAGAAAAGTTGTACCCCACAATTAAGGGAGAACAGACCTGGATAGGTGATACAAGCATATTGGAAGGACAGCATAACACAGCAGACCCCTATTCTTTATTGCCAGGGTGCAGAGGGAGTAAGTTTCTCCTACATGTGTAAAAGTAGACACCTGTGGCCAGATTTCAGAAATGTCCATATGAAATAAGCAGAGGTAGTACTGCCAGTGTAACTCAACATTATGATCTTAGCCAGAAGGATAGAGGGAAACTATCCCCTTCATATCCACCTAAAGTCTCCTAAAATCAGTGTTTGAGGCACAACACATTTTTAAATGAGCTATAAAAGGTAGAAATACAGAAGAAAAGCTATGAAAAAGCTGCAGGGAAATCTGAAAACTGGTGAATTTCCAATTCAAAGCATTCAAATATGAAAGCATAGGTTTGGGGCCATGTGTAGAAAATTTGGAATCACTGGAGATATATGCTATAAACATGTTACTTGCTAATGTTCACCTATAAGATGCTTAACATTTCCCACTAATAATTTATGCAAGAAATTATACCAAGGTTTTATTCCCCAGACCATGCTAAAAGAACAAGAATCTAGATTCATAGCTATTCAAAATACCACCTGGTTGGCAAACATTAACATTGTGACAATTGATAATAACAGTATTTGAAACACTATAATTACACAAAACAAAACTGGGACTGATGCACTAAGCAATAAATTGCTTAAATAAATATCATAAAAATAGTATATGAAGTGAATTATCTCATTGACTTGGTAATTGATTTAACTCCATTTCTGTTATGATCATCCATTTACTTTTCATCTGAGCATAAGTAATGTGCTTATTAAATAAGAATCTTTAATTTATCTATTGAAACAAAATCTTGTAATTTTATAATTACTGACTCTTACTAGCAAAGCAAAAGTGCCCTGGACCCATATGAAAGCAACTGGATCATTGGAAGGATCTCAATCCTTCCTCCCACTCATGATGTACTGTCAGTGACTGCCAAGAATGGATAAAAGATTTGGTCCAGAGTGGAATCTAAGCAGCTCAGTTGGATACTCAGTTCAACTATTTTTACCCTGTAGAAGTCAACAACTAGTTACCACTTGATCAAGATAGCCAGATGCCCACATATAACTCCATTTTAACTCCACTCTGCATCAATGTGAATAGAGGTAGAAGTTCTTGAATATAATAACATTTTAAATGATGAAGGATGGGAATCTATGCTAATTTAAATGAAATTTTCCAGGGCTGTGTGTGAGTTATCAGACAACTGGAAGGTCATGTCCAGCCTCTAATAATAAATGATTTCTCCAGTTCTATTCACCAAGATGCTTTCATCATGTCATTCTAAACTAAAGAGCAACATTTTAAAATTAGTAAAAGCAAACCTTTAAAACATTAAATTTCCCAAAAGAAATTTTAGAAAACATAACAAAAATGATATTACAAACATAAAATTCACTCTGCTTTTGAGCCAACACTGACCTTCTGCTCCAAAAGAAATATGTTTGTAGGGATTGCTGCAAAAGCCTTGTAGCTTGACTTGGTCTTGTATTGCTAGAATGGGTAACCAGAAAGCAAGAGTAGAGATGAAAAGGGGGAAGGATATGACACAATTTTAGATGAGTTCTACCAAGTTAAATGACTTGTTATCAAATGAACACAAAAATATTATGCTTGAACAACTTGTTTTTGAAAGAAAAAAATTAGCTCATCATGTTAATATTTTATTAGAATGAAAAGCGAAGAAATATCACAGTGAAATATCAGTATAGTGATTAAAAGTAATTATACGCTATATAGTTTCAGAACTTTAAAATATCGATAGGTACAAAGTTACATGTAATTTTTTCATTAGCAGCATTTCCACATAGAACTACCATTTTATAAATGTAGGTTTGTATTAATTCTCAAAGGAAAGTGGTTCTTTTTAGTGCCATAATTAACAATTATTATGTCAATAAATTTAATTGAATGTTATTATAGTCTCTTACTTCATTCATGAAAGTAAAGATTAGACTATATAAAATTTAGCATCAATTTCTTTAACAAACAACAAACTTTTCAACAATTTGAGTAGAAATAACATCACCAACATAATTCTATAATGGGAAAACTAGAAGACAACTCTAGAGCTTATATTCATTTTTTAAAAACATTTTTTAGGGGCCTCCCTGGTGGCGCAGTGGGTTGAGCAATGCACTATGAAGCAAACCGCAACCACTGCAGCATGAGTTCGATCCCTGCTGCCGGCCAGAGAGGAGACCCACATGGCGCAGCAGACATCTCCTGCTGTGCCCGCTGCTCCCCTCAGCAGTGTACTTCAGTTGATCTGCCTGTTCTGCTCTCCGCTCTGTCTGTGGTGAATCCTCTCACCCCCCACACCTCTGGCCTGTACCCCAGTGCTTGTGTGCATAAATAAATAAATCTTTAAAAAATAAATAAATAAATAAAAACATTTTTTAGAAAAACATCTCTATACTTTCTAATACAGTGATGATGAATCAAATAATAAATTCCTGTCAAAGTAAAACTCAGAGTAATATGGTTTAGTTTATGTGATTTTTGGAGGAGAGGTTGGAGCTTGAGGAAGTTGTAGAAATCAAGAAAATGTGTACAATAAAAAAAACAGTTTTGTAAACAACCAGTGCCCATCAGTAGATAAATGGATAATAAAAACATGGTGTATAATCTGAAAACGTAATATGCTTCCAAATTACATACAGTGTTGTAAGCCACTACTACTTCAACACAAATAATATAATTAAAATAAAAAAAGCTGGAGGAGTGAAAATATAAAATGCAACCTGGCTAAATTAAGAATTACGAAGCAGTATTCACCATCTAAATACTTGTAGACTTTAAAAAACATTATTAATGTCTCAGTGCATTTTTTTAAACAATATGAATGCTAGCAGCCATCTATTAAGAAATAAAAAAAAAAGCTTTTACTTTTCCCTCTTGTTTTTTGTACTGTACTATTTTCCTTTTGAAAAGTGTAATGAGAAAATGTAGGTTGAACAAAATGACTCAGGCAGTAGACTTTTTAATTCATTTATGATGTTAAGTCTATCTCCTGTCAATAAAATATGCCAACAAAGTTTTTTTTTAAAGAGAATATGGTGTGTATACAATGAACTATAATTCAGACATAAAAAAGAATGCATGAATACATAAATCTTTAAAAATAAAAAAGAATGAAATCTTTCCACTTGCAACAACATGGATGGATCTTGAGGGCCTAATATTAAGTGAAATGGGTTAGACAGAGAAAAACAAATACCATATGTTCTGTGAAGTCTTTAAAAAAAATCTCAAAAGATATAGAGAATGGACTGGTAGCAGAGGCAGGGTTTAGGGATAGGAGGCAAAAATGGATGAAGGGAATCAAAAGACAAAAACATTCAGTTATAAGATGAGGAAGTCATAGTATGGTGGCTTCATATTAATAGGATTGTACAGCTCATTTCAATGTTACTAAGAGGGTAGTGCTTTCATTTTATTGAGATAATGGTAGTTTACATCATTGTTTGTATTAGGGAATATAGCACTTTCCCCCATCAAATGTTATCGCCCCACCCCCATTAACACACTACTGCCAAAGCACCAGTGACCCACTGCCTTATTCCACTGTGCTCCCTCGCACCTTGCTCTTCCTCTCTCCTCACCTCTCAGAATTCCTCAGTTCTATAATCAGTTTTCCAGGGTTAGTTTTTAAGTTTGGCTTTATCAATCTTAAAAGTTCTCAACAGAAGAATACAAATATGTATGTATGGAGATAAATGCTAACTAGACTTTTTGTGGATATTATTCCATATTACCTACAAATACCAAATTATTATGTTGTACATTTGAAACTAATATAATGTTATATATAGATTATAACAAAATTGATTTAAAAACATTTTAAAAACCAGTTCTGCCGTAGGTCCCATGCAACTCGACTAAGATCAAGGTTCCTATCATCTCAAAAGGCTTTGTCTCAGGCAGATTCTCTTAGGCCAAAGACAGGAGGAAATTTACATGAACTGCCTTAGTCCCGTGGACAACAGACCAAAGGATCTACAGAAAAGAAAGGGCAATCAAATCAAACCAAACCTTGATTTTATGGATGTAACCTTCACTCAACTGGTGTGAAGAAAATAAAAAGCTGGCACATCTGGTTCAACCTCTTCATTCAAGATATGAATCTCTCTGATTCTCTATTCGGTCACCACATGAACACTTACCTAACTCTCAAGGCAGGACATTCAGATCTAAGTGTTAGAATTGGTACAAAATTTTCCCTTATATTTAAGCAAAATGTGTTCCCTGATAACTTACACATTGATCTTATTTCTCCAGTTCCTGAAATTATGACACATACTAATATCTCTCTTTGATATGAAAGATATACCTCTGTTTTACCTTTCCCCTCCACGCTGATCCTCAACTGAAGAATGCCACTTTCCTCATCACTCTCTGCAGTCAATATCCCTTTGAATATCCCTTTTGAAATGGTGTGTTTAACTACAAGTTTTTTTAATACAAACTAAAATATAAGCATTACTTTCATGATATTAAAAATAAACTCAATTAAAGCAATAAAGACAATAATAATTGGGGTTATTTCCTTTACTTTGGTGGAAATTTTAAAGTATACAGGAGCACAAGATTGGGGTCATTTAATATTGTGGAATCACAGTGAGTATACTATCACCTAAAATTGTTAATCCTTTCATCTCTTTTAAAGCATTTGTTGATGTTGATCTCCATCCTTTAATTATGATGTATTTCCTCTAGAACCAATAATAATACTTTAGGCATTCATTAGTTGATGGATCAATTAATGAATTTGTACAAAAGATAGAGTATCCAACATGTGCTTTAATACTAGAGATTCAGCAGTAAACAAAAGATATGAGCCTCTATTTTCTAGAGGTTATGCCTTAATGAGAAAAAACAAACCAATAAGCAAGCAAAAGAAAATCTATACAGAGATAAATAATATACAGAAAAAAAAATAATGTAATAGAGTGGTTTGAATACTTCAAGCCCAAAATGACACATAGAAATATGTCATTAAACTTTTCATATTTCTCCTTGGTCAGAATATCAAAGATGTCACAGAAATTATAATTTGGAAGGTATTCATAAGTATATGTTGGTTGAAGAAACTATCTGACTGACTCCCAATAATAACTGTTTTTGTAAACATTTACAAACTAAGAAAAAAGCCCTAATTTTCAAAATTTACCTTCCTTCTTTTGTGTATGAAAATAGAATATATGGCTCATATATTTTTTCTGATAAAACTCTTATTTCCCATAATTTGTATTAGTACAAAGAGACATTTCATAAGTTTTGGTATATAATTTATCTAGACCAAGAGATACGAACTTCTTTAGAGAAGCTAGATGTTCTTTCTCGTTCTTCATCTATCTTAGATGTTATGCACCTCTATGACATATGTAGCCTTTCTTCAGTATGAAAACCATTTCTTTTGCCATGAAAGATACCTTAGTTTCACTATATTTTCTCTGGGTTCTCTTGACAGTGTACATTCAATACAATTAATGAATTTCTTTATTCAATTTGGAAAATATTTCTTCCACAGCATTCTAAGACTTCCAGGTATTAGACCAAATACACTGTTTTTTAGTTTTTTGCTTTAAAATTACCTATTCAAAGTAATTACAACTTGAATCACAGATTGTAATATTATAGGCTTGAATCACCAGCTAATCATTAAAGGTAGAACTGACCCACCAGATATTCAATCTAGTAAAATATTATTGACACCTAGTATGACATGCTTTCAGTCAACATTCAATAAATATTACTTAAGTATCTACTCAATGACAGGTAGAGGGCAAAAGCTTAGGTTTAGAAAAGTAAATGACATTTTGTATAAGAGCTAATATAAGAGCTAATCCTTTTTATAAATCAATAGTAGATGTTTGACCATAAATACTGGATGTGAAGGTCAGAAAGAACACATTCTTCTCCTTCAGAAAACAAAAGTAGAACCTCTCTTCTATTCCCTATTGCTGATTGCTAAAATTTAGCAACCAGCTCTAGTGATAAAGACCCATAAAGTCTCAAAGCATACTGTTTGTTGCATTGAAATCAGGGATTTGAACTCCTGGTTATATTGTACTGTAAATGCAGATGAATAACAAAATTCCAGATAACAAACAAGAGAGATTTGGTAAAGAGCCACCCTACCACCATGGCTACCTTCTCTTTTTGGAAGTATCCAGAAAGCTCCCCAGTGACCATGTTTGTACCACCCAAGTCAAAATCTCACTTATCTCCCCTGAAAGTTCAAGCCAAGAACATTCCACAGAAAGAGATTGCTTAGGTGGTCCTAATAACTGAAGTGTGAAGAGGGTATCTAAAACTGGCTACATACTATGGCCCAACAGAGTTGATGAAAGAGGTAGCCCCTAGAACATTTTCCTGAACAACAGCCTTCCAAGAACCCATCTCCATGGCCAATTTATCTTTTTGGGTTCCTACCATTCCAGGTGTATAGGATTTATTTCATTGTATTACTATATTTTGCCTTCCCTAATAGCCTGATAGGTCTTTTAGAGGAAAAGATTTTATATTATTTCTGTCACTTAACACCAACTTGGCACAAAACAGATATTCAACAAGTATCTGTTGACTTAAAATGAAATACTTAATTAAAGATTACAGTAAGATGTAGAAGATTTATAAGTTAGCTCCTCATTTATTGTTCAAGTCCTAGACAAGATTCCCCTTCCAAGAATGCCCCAAAAGCATTTTCAATGTTATCTTTAAAGTCATCTTCCTTCAAAGAAGTAAACTTCCAAAAATTTGAACTCATATTTATTTTTTCCTTTGAAAAATTTCTAAGTTAAACTGCTCAAGTCCCCTCAATTAAAATGTAAATACTTGCCAAAGACTAAAAGAAAAGTTTTTGTCAAAATCTGACTCTCGCTAGGTGTCAGTTCAGACACTGTGTATCATTTCAGTGTATCATTCAAGATCAATTCGGGAAGGCTAGCTGAGAGAAGGAAAGGGATGGGATACAGAATTAATACAGAGAAGGAAGAGCAAGAATGGGACAATCATGGAAATTCTGGAACCCCCAGAAAGGCACCAAGAACTATATTGAAGGAATAGGTTTTGAAGCAAAAAGAGAAAAAGGAAAAGTGAAGGCACCAGAAGTTCTATTTTGGGCTGTTTTTCATCACACATATGTCTGATTTTATGATTGGTGAATGTTTGTTACTTTACCTACACAATATATACAGAAATATTACCTTCACCTTCACTGTCATAACATCATTAAACCACCATTATTACTTGCCTGGATTATCATCATAGCCTCCTAAGGAACCATGCTTTCTCTCTCAGTCTCTTAATAGATTTTTAACAAAAGTGATCAGATAAATAAGATTGTATCAGATAGCTATTCAAAGCTGTCAAATTAATATCAAAACCTTAGAAGTAGCCTACAAGACCTCACAAGACTCAGGTCAAAGTCACATATTCCTTTGACAACCAAACTTTCCCTCATACACTGTTGTCATATTGCTCCACCCTCCCACTCCCTGCATCTGCTCTTTGTAGCTGCCAAGACCTCTCTGGCCTCAGATTTTTCCTGACTATATTCTTTTAAGGAATATAATTGGATGTCACCTAATTGGATGTCATCTTCTTAAAGAAATATATTTTGATCTCCCAATATAAACTGGTGACACCATTCCTTACGCTGCTATATTTTTCTTCATACCACTTATCACCTTATAACACACAAGAAAGGAGGGTGTGGTATTGTTAATTGTTTCTTTTCCTTCTTTTGGTGGCCATTTTTGCATATTTTATTTGTTGCCTCATGGATTTGGATGGTATCTTATACATAATAAGTACTCAGTATACATGTATTGAATGAGCAAATGAATGAATGAGTTGTTGAACCCAGTTTACCTATCTTAGCTCATGGAGCTATATTCCATATTGCTCATACCCCAGATTACATGTCTATCAGCTGAAATGGAGAAAGTCACACAGAGACTCTTATCACCACATCGCCAATGTGACATATTTTGAGTTGTTTTGATGCCTTAAAGGAATGAAGGTTCATGAATAAAACACCAATGATAAAAGTTCATAAAATATAAAAATGCTCCCAACAGATTCTCTAAACAAACTATGTCCAAATAGCTTTAAGGCCTGGGCAGGCATGCCTGCCCTCTAGGGGGGCGCATAATTAGAAAAGAGCTTCAGAGCATATTCAGTGACTGGCAAATTGATGTAATGGCCACCCCAAATTCTCAAATGGCACTCCATGGTAACTCACTAGGAGAAAAATTTAAATGATTTTATAAATAAAGGCAAAATACATCAGGAGCCCAAATACAACCCCATGGATCAATTTTGTGACATTTAGGCTTTTCCAAGAAGGAAAAAACTGTCTCAGAAAAGACAATGATCAAAGATAGCCTAATAACATTCAGGGAGATGCCCATGATGTCTAGGGTCATGATTATAATATGAAATCATTTTTTTGAGTTACATCTGAAATTAAAATATATCAATTATATCAAACAAATGCAAAGAGATTTAGAAATCTGAGATTCTATCTATGGAAAAAAACATCAAACATGCTTTATACCTGAGTCTAGCTCAGCATAGTCTAGCTGTTCCATTTTATTTTAATATCAAAAGAATGTAGGGCCCAGTCTTTGAACTAATATCTTTCAAGTATTCCTGTTTTAATTTGATGACCATCTGTATTCTGGGACTTCTTTCCTTTTGGGAGCTGGCACTGAGAGAAGCTGATCTAAATCTGAAACTCTTTCACTTCAAAGAGAGCCCTGTACTTGGATTAGCACCTTATTGGAAGTAGCAAGTCAAGAAACAATCCATAATAGCATCTAATTCTTTGATTCACTAAACTTTTGTCTATTTCCTTCTATCAATACATAAAATAATCTTAGCAATGTAAATAAAACTAGTCAAACATCAAAAGAAACCAGGATACCACCTCTCTATTCTAGCATCAATTTAATAAATTTTATACTAAAATCACAATTCTTAAGAATAATAGTCTGCAATAAATAAAATGCTGATTTTTACCTGAGCAATACTTGAGATAATAGGAAGAGAGGGAAATGAATATCACAAAGAACAGCAAGTCTCTGAGTAGCTATTTTTGTAGACGTTATCAAAAATTTTTCTCATTATAAGAAAAATGTTTCTGTTCTAAGGAACAGATAAAAACATAAATTATGATCATATTTCATATGTTCAGAATCATTAAAAGTACCATGTATTTCTACAGCTTTCTAAAGCATGTCTAAGCTAGCATTTTACTAACTTGAAAATAAAGAAATAACACCATAAAGCAAATCTGACACTTCTTCAATATTAGGAGCAGTAAGTGAGCTGGGGAAAAACAAGTCTTCAACAAACAGTGCTTGACTTCATTAAAAGCCCCTAGGCTTCCCCTTTTCCAGCTCTCAAAAAAAAAAAGGATAAAATATGAACAAAGCAGAGTAAACTACAGACAGAAACACTTTATAGGAGCCGCTGACATAAAATCACTTTTCACAAAGGTAATGAATAATATTATGGCAGAATGATTTTTTAAATTATTAATGTCAGAAAATGGAAATATTTAAGGTTAACTGTTTTATTTTTAATATATCATAAACTATTTCCATAACCATACATATGTATTGAAATGATAATGTCCAAGCCATTTTATTTAAATATAGAGGATTTTCTAATATACAATTACAAAAATAATTTACATTTTTTTCTCCAACCCATTTGCTTTGAAAGTTTAAAATACATGGTCTTAACTATCTATAAAAAGCTATATTTTTAAATGACCTAAACATCATATAAATTGAGAATTTGTAATCATTGCATAATAATGATGCTCTCCTTCATAAGAATTATTAAATTAGGGTTAAAGTGATCATATGTGCAATTATTTTGTAGAAATAAATCATAGTAACAAAGGACATAGCTTCAAGAAATCATAAATTTAAATTAATATAACTGTTAGCTCTGGCAATATATGATATATAAACTATTCATTGAATTTAAATTTCTTGGTGTGTCAAATGGACATAGTAATATTACCAAACTATGAAATTAGGAAAAAAATTAATTCAATTTTTAATTATTTTGTAATAACTACTTTTATAATTCACAAAAAGCATTTGATATCTGTGACTTTAATTGTCATTACTATCATCAGTACTATCACTTCTTGATAAGGCCAATCTTATGTGTTCCCATGTAGTTCCGAGGGATCATCTATATATTTGGTCAGGTTGCTAACCATTTTTGAAATTATAACTTCCCTTACTATATTGCATTAGAGTATTTCTATTATATTGAACTCAGCCAATAATTATCTAATAATGTATGAAACACTACATTAATGTTGCCTTATATTATTTATTTTCTAACCTTACTGGAGATTTAATAGCTCTATCCACATTACGTATATTTGTTTCTGCTAAATAAAGTTACTTTTAAGATAAAAAAAAATCTATCTTACTTTCCCTTAAAATAATTCCAAAAAACCCTAATAGACAGTAGGTATTTGATGCAAGCACTTACAGTTGAATTGTACTACAACATCATTAACAAGACTATGTGGGTTATTTTCTTTCCCATCTTAAATTCACTATCTGAACATGACAGAGTTGATCACAGTCTCCACAATGTTTGGAAGCTCTAAAACTCTGTTTATTCAATATACTGTACTGAACATACCAGCCCTTCCTAATGGAGTCATTTTCATAATTTTATTTTATTTACACAAGAATTATCAAATTCTGGGTGTATAAAGTCCACATTTTGAATTACTTAAGAATAGTTGGGAAGTCAACAATCTCTAGGGTAGTTTCCCTTTCTCAAGAAAAATGAATTCTCTAGGTCATTCTTTCAAATGTTTCCCTTCCATTGTTAAAATAAATGCCTGTTTCACATTAACATAAATACTGGTTTCACATTCTTGCTCAGTGGGTTGCTTCAGAGCATTTATAAGCCAACATTTCTCCTCTCTTAATTCTATTTCCTGATACACAGCTGTTTACCCTTTCTGTATTTCATAATTACTAAGTATTTAGTGTCTATAATAAACCAAATAATTTTCACAGATTTATATTACTTTTTCTCTGATATGTATATAGCTAAACATATAGGCTTAATTTGTGGTATGGGGCACAATAAAGAAGTCATCATCATAAAAGGGGAGGAAAATAAATAATAATAAATAAATGAGGGCAAAGGAAATGGAAAATTTTCAAATTGGCTTGGCCAAGACCTAAGATAATATTTCATTTTATATTAATCCTGTCTACTAGTCCTTTAGTACAGTATATATTGATAGATCTTAGGGTCTATATTAATTTTTTAAAAAATGTGTCTATTCTTAAGTCCACACAAGCTGCCTGGGATCAATAGTAATCAATGATATAACTCATATTGCACCTACAAAAAAAATGTCTTTGGAGACATAGATATAAGAAATCGCCCAGAGGAGTACTTGTAAAATCAAAGGGTCTTATAGAACCATGTGCTTTAATTCATCTCCAAACATAGCAAATCCTAACCACCTTGTATTTTTTCTTCTTCTTTGTAGGAGAATAGCACAAATATTGATTTCCCCCCCTGGAAAAAAGATTCTTCCATATTTCAGAATAAGCATGCACCATGCAGCATGCAAAAAAAAAAAAAAATACCTTAGCTTTCTTATTTTCAGGGTCTGTTGACAGGGACAATGTATAAGGTGAAATCATCTCCTTTGTTCTTGAGAGAGAGATGGGAGGTGATGGGGTTGTAACAGTTGGCTTGTGGTTAGATACTGAGCTTTCAGATTTCCCAAGTCTTGAAGGCAAACTACCACTGCCACAATTTGGGTGCAGTGCTGAGGGACTGAGCTGGAGTGCCTGGGTAGGTAGATTAGCACAAGGGAGAGAAGAAGACCCCAAGTTGTGAAGCAAAGCAGAACTAGCACTGCAGACAGGGGGTGAAGGAAGAGTTGAAGGAGTCTGCCTCTGGCCAAATAGCTGTGGTGAAGTTCTCTTGGATCTGTTTATGAGATCTGAAAGAATTGGGGAAGGATAGAAACTTTTCTCTGGAGAGGAGTTCACGGCTCCTTGGTTAGTGAGAGGAGTTACAAAAGATAATTCAGAGGAGGCTGATGTAGAAGGATGCATGTAAGTATTCTTGTTTTTTTCTGGACCTTGTAAGTCAGCATCTTGTTTGCCCTTTGAAGAAAGAGGAGTAAAGCTTGGTGGAACAGTAGGAAGACCTGCAGGACTCGATGTATTAGTTTGTACCAGGGAGAGTGTTGAACTGCTCTTCAAAGGAGGGGGTGACAAAATTTTCTCTACATTCGAAGAAACAAGGCTGCCAGTATCATGTTTTGTTGGAGTACTGTCAAGTACCTGAGAAACGGGAGCAGATTTGGTGAAAAGGGGTAAGTGAAGGGATCGCTGGCTATGGTCAGAAAATTGGCTTTCTTCTTGCTCTGGAAACCTGGTTGTCAGGGAGCAACTTGAGAGAGATTTTTTAGGAGTGTTTGGGGTTTGCTTTATTTTTTGATCAAGTGTGAGTGTGGAAGAAGCCAGGGAGTTGAGAGAGAATGTGGGACAGGATGCAGGGGAAAAGGGCCTTTGGTGAGAAGGGTTTGACTTGAGGATTGCCGTGAGAAGGGAAAGTCGGGTGGGCACTGGGGATTTCACCCCTGACTTTGAGAGATTTCCAGTAGATGACATTTGGCTACAGATAGTGGAAGAAGAGCCATGGAAAGAGGAGGTAAATGGCTTTGGACTTGGAGAAAGTGAGTGCATGACAATACGGACTGGTATGTACAAGGCTGAATTTGACTTGAGAGAACCACTGGAGGATGGTAAATGAGAAGAGGATCTAGGACTCTCTCTGGAGCTAAGGACATGTGTAGGTAAATCTGTTGATGTCTTCAGAACTTCAGACTTCAGTCCAGGATTTTGATCTGCTATACTTGAACTGGATAAATTAGAATCTGATAACTGAGTAGAGTGGGGAAACTGTGACGTTGAGAAGGTGCCCTTCAATGCAAAATAAGGTGAAGAGTGAGCAGAAGTTTGAAAATACGTAGCTGTTTCTTCTACCAGGGCCCCACTGACATCCAGTCTCCTAGTGTGGAACTCCTCTAGGACAGAGGCTCCGTCGAGGTTAACTGGGTAAGGTGGTGTTTTCAGATTAGTTGAAGAAACAAAGGAGAAAGCAGGTGTTTTACAGGCAAGCTGCTCAGAGGTAGTGGGAGAAGTTGACTAGAGGAAAGAGAAATAGACAGATTTAATAGGACATTATTTGTGAAAATATCAATCTATTCTTGTCAAGTGTGTGTTTATGGTAAAACACAATTTACACAAAAGGCACTTTAAATCTCCACAAAAATGAAAGGAATCCTGCACTGTTAATGAGTCATTGCTTTGAATTTAAAATAAAATATGAATAGACTATGAAATATTATAAACTATACCTTATATATTTCACAGAATGAAAGACAATGCAAAATTTTATATTCATGTCTCCATTTGGAAAATAATTCATTGACAAAATCTAAAATAGTCATCTTAATCTGGAATTGTGTGATTGCAAAAGATTTAAATCACCAACAATATAAATTTCAAAATTCACTTTAGAAAACAGATTTTCTTTTGTTGTAAGAATATAAAAAATATAACAATAATCACCACAATCTTTAAAAATGTAACGAACTTCAAGTGTTTAAAATCCTAAACTCCTGGATTGCTCCTACATATTTTTAAAAGATATTCAAAAGATGCAGCATCTAGCAACAACATACATGGTGAAATTGAAAAAGTAAAAGCAAAGTCCAATATATAGATTTTTAATCTAACAAATATTTTCCTAAGTTCTTGTCAGAATGAACATTTAAATAATGATTTAAGTTATTCTGGAAGATTTAGGTATTTTTTCACTTCAAAAGAAGCCAGAGCAGTATACAAATGTAATATGCCTACAATGATGCAACATACCAATCCTACATCAAAGAAAAGGAAAATTATGTCATTTCCATGAGAGAGTAAGGGAAACCTGTGAAATAACAGGGTGTATGTATTCTCATGGTATTTTAAAAACCATCCAGCACTTTAAACAAATACTAAGATTATGATTTAGAATCAAATCTTTTAAACAGATATCCTTCAAAATTGTTGATTGATTTGATTATATCTGTCCACAAGAGAAAAATACTTAAGTCTAGAAAACAACAGAGGAAATATGAGCTATTCAAAATATTAATGACATATAGTATTAATATATACAAATATATATTTATCATGTGTTAATATATATGATATATGCAGTACATTATATAGCAAGGAAATGTATATGAATATACCAGTTAAACATAGCAAAAACTTGAGTTACAAATACAGTAATATATATTTCTTGATTTTGCTTAACATGTTAAGACACAATGAAAGATATCAATACTATATGACTTTGAGTTCTAAAAATATTTGACCAATTTAAACTCACCCAGACTTCTAAGTTTCTGAGTAAACATACTTAAAATAGACCTTTTGTTCTACATGTAACAAGTTCATTCATATGCTAATTTGCAGCACACAATTCTTGCCACATAAATAATATCTGAATACATTGGCATAAGCTAGAATACCCCAAAATCATGAATAACTGAAAATCAAACAGGATTCAATTCAATTGAGAAAGACATCTTAAGAAACCCCTTGTTTAAGTTTTACATAGAAACAGCTCTGCTTAGCTAATGTTATATACCTAATGCATTTGATTAATCACAAATGAAAGATCTCTAATTGTTTCCAATGTCTGGTCCTTCCTCACAGAAAGAATAAAGAAGTTTCAAGACTGTGCATGGTATCTTTTCATGTTACACAACAGCTCCTTGGTAAACAATATTGTAAATTTATAGTAAGAACAATAACTATCCCATTACCTTTTCAATCCTGTTGGCTCTAAATAATTTCAACTTACATGAGAAATATTAACTCATCCTGATTAGATACAAAATTAGCATTGTTAAAAATCATAGGGCTATAATTGTTAAAAATCATAGGGCTATAAACTATGCCCTCCAACTTTCTCAAGATTATGACTGCTAGTTGCAAAATATTCTACTATATAAAGACAAATTTTATGTAATATAAGTAACTCAGAATTTTGTTGTTTTTAATAATTGTTTATTGGAGAACTTCTAAGAGAAGTTTACTGAATATTTACTATTTATATTAATCTACATATAATTTTATTCCATTTTCCTATGTATTATAGAATAAATATTTGCAATATATTCACTTCTAATTATAATATAGCCTGATAGTATATTAATTTGTATTAATGTAAAAATAAGGCACCATATTTTCAGAAAATTCCTATGAGTAAGGAACATGTTTTTCATGAAAAAGGTTGATTTTCCTAAGTTCTTCTCATTGAGGTTTTTTTTTTTTTTAAAAGAGGGTCTAAAGACATAAATTACTTCAAGAAGAACAAAGAATGAATACCTGTCAAATGCTCTGTCAAGTAGCTCAGAATAGGTCCTTCACTGAACAATTTTCCCGTAAATCCCTTATCTGTGATGATAAATTTCTCTTCTGTTACAAAATATTTCCATTCCTTCATCTTCCTCCATTAACATTTATGCTATTTGCTAGCATCTAATTCCTTCTCAAGCCTGGTCTCTGTCTTCTCCACCATGTGTTTCATCCTTTTTGATTCCTTTGCTTCACATACTGCTTGAGCTATGTTTTTCAACCCCTAGACCTCTTTAACTCCTTGAGCCTCCTTATCACATTCCTCTGAGTCATTCTCAAATCCCTCTACTCCCAAAAACACAATCCTGACCTCTGGAATATATTCATAATAATATCAGTAACAGAGGATGCTTGTAATATTTGTTTTTATCATGTGGATGATCTTAATCATAAATCCATCTTTGCATCCTGTATAAGAGACCATCCGTTATTTTAACAACTGATCTCATTACAGAGCTGTCTTGTCAATCTAAATCTATATGTTCAATTTTCCTTAGTATGTCTATGAGATTCCAAAGCAACCAGATAAAAATCAAAGTGATAGATATGCTACCTCATGTATTATGATACCTCATGAATATATCATATTCATGTTCTGAATACTCCTCAAGATTTGGATAGCACCATGTTGTTCCCATGTCACTGTACTCTTCCTCATGAATCTACACAGCCAGACAGAGCAGAAACTCTACATTCCCTTTAGTCTTTATATAAAATCATTACACTATAGCAGTGTGAACCTCTAAACTTAACTATTGATCAGTAGTGTTCTCACCAATGCTCATAATATCACAGGGAAGTCTGCCTTTTCTTACTTGAACAAATTTTTCTATTCCTACCTCTAGTTACATACCATCTAAACTATCCTCAAATTGACCTTTTCAAGTATGATCAAAGTATACGTATGTTCCAGTTATCATTCATACTGTCTATGCTGGACTGAAGCTTTTTCTTTATTAAAAAGCCCCTTTGTTTCTATTTAATCTCATTTCCTTCCTCCCCTGATATATAATATTATAGGTTTTAATTATAATTTGTTCAGTCTCAACCTTTTTATCAATAATATCAATATTCTTGCCATCTCGGTCTTCTGCCATTGCACCTGGCAAATATTTATTTTTAAATCAAATCCAAAAACTGCCACTATACTCCTAGAGCTAGTCCTCAATGCTTCAATAAAAAAAAAAAAATTAACACAACCCTCATTTAATTGGTAAGGTGACTGCACTTGATTTACTGAGATTTGTCTAATGCAAGGGTGTAAGCTGAGAATGGTCTAGAAAATTCTAGGCCTGCTTCTGTGAAGAAAGTACATCTTTCTCTAATTCACATAGTGGTTGGGTAAGGAATTATAGATCTGTGTCACCAAAAATTTAGGGTTTGTAGTCCTAACGGGATCCTCTACAACCCAGCTTAATGCCACGCTTCGTTATTTTATGCTTACTGGGCTGTTCCTTCTGGGAACTTAAACTTGAGATTAAAGACTACAATATAACCTTGGCATATTGCTAAAATTGAAGGTTATGTTAAAGAAGAATTCTAGAGCTAACAGTCAGCCACCTGTAGAAAGTTATTTAGTTCTAACAATGTACTAGATACTATTATAAATTACATACATTTTTCTTTTTACCCTTGTGGCAGAGAGACTCTATAAGATAGATGATATTAGCCCTAGTTTTTTTATTTTAATTTTTAGTTTTTTATTTGAATCAAATTCAAATGTTTAGCCATTAGTTTACATAGCTGTGTAGGTTTAGGAATACACCTTCATACCTCAGCATCATATACTCCCACAATACATGATCTCCTCTTCTGTAATGAATTCTACTGCCTAAAACACTGACTTCTGCTGGTAACCCTCACAAGCAGATCCTTCCCTAGTAGATGAGAAGCAACCTAACACCTTGTCTTCAATCTGTAAGACTTTGCACAGAGACTTAGATCAGCTGTGCCAAGACCTCTGCCCTACAGAAACAAAAAGAAAATAAATAGGTGTTTCTGAAATCACTAGTTTGTGATAATCTGGTATGTAGCAATAGAAAACTAATACACCACCACTGACTTCTTAAGACTTTTTACCCCCTGCTCTACTGCAGGAACTATTATGGCCATTGGCTAGATGATAGTTTTTCCTTAACCCAACAGGTACTTCAATTCCTTATCTTTCCTGATTTCTCCAGAGCATCTCACATTTTCAATTTCTCCCTCCTTTTATCTGTGGTCTCCATTTCATTACTCTTTCCTGGTATATTCCTTATCTTTTGATAAGACTTGTTCATATGCTTTGTCTTCTTCCACCCTCTTATTTTTTTATTGTTTTTCTTAAATTTTTGTAGTCCCCATAGTTCTCCCACCACCATATCACTGTGAACTGTCACCACTTTCCTTGTGTTCATCCCTACTTTCTTTTGCCCCCTCCTGCCTCCTCATTTGCTGTGTGCCTCAGTTCTATGGCCAGCTTGCTAGTTTTGACTTTTTCTTGATCTTTCATTTGTTTTCTCTATATTCTACACGTGAGACCATTCGGTATTTATCTTTCTCCTTCTGACTAATTTTGGTTAGCATAATCTTACTCAGCAATCAAAAAAGACACTCATACCATTCTTCTACCCTCTTATGTTGCTGCTGCTCTGCGTGTTCCCACTGTCTGAGCAGAGCTCCCTGTCTGCACAGGAAACTTGTACCCATCCTTCACACTTCAGACAGCGTAAATCCTTCCTGATAGTTCGGGCCTCCTCTCCCCAGACTTCTGTTGTTCCTTGAACATTTATTTCTCATTGTCACTGCTATCAGGTCATGTGTTTTTCAAGTTTCTTGAAGGCAGGTAGAGTAACTCCTCTGATGTCATCCACTGGCATTTGGAAACAGCAACTTCAATAGAAAGGGCGTATAAAAAAGCCAGTCGTCCAATGACATTTTGTTGAATTTCAGTTGGTATATTTTCCCCCATTAATGTTATAACAAAAGGATGTTGAATGAAACAATGATATCTGAGGATGTTTTATATTTCTAAAGTCTACTCCCCTGGTGTCTAATGCCTGACATATTACCTTCATGCAGGGATGAAGCATATAGTAGATGTAGGAACAGGACAGAGCTGGGCCATAGTGTTTCATTGAAGGTTTCATCCCCTACTTTGATGACTAGTTTTTCCCTCTGCCCAGGTCCTGGACAGTGGAGGTGGACAAGGGGAGAGGACAATTACTCTAATTTCCAATTCAATCTTTATCTCACCATCAAGAAAAAAAGTATGAGTCCTGACATCAGTACATTCAGGAGACTCTCCTTTTTAAATGCTATCTCCTCTTTCTGTTGGAATTGTCAAAGTCTCTTGGTTTTACAAAAAGGTTCTTCCTCAGACCCCTGAAGTAACAGGGGAAAGTTTCAGAGGAAACAGCAAAACATCCATCTGAGGTTAGAGGAACTCTACCAGCAAAAAGCATAACCCAAACTCTCCCCTACCCTGCCCTGAGTCAGAAAAATCCTCCTAAGTGTGTCTAGTCTCTCTCATGAAAGATGGCAACGAAGTTATAGGTGGGAATCATACTCATCTGAAGCAAGAGGTGAAGTGGGGAGGTAGCAGAGGGAAGATCACTAGAAAAAGTTGCTAAAAACTGAAATTATTTGGTCAGAGATATCACACCAATTAAAATGAGGGTCTGTCAGTTTTTAAGCATTGTACTGTCTCAAGGCAATTATATGATAAGAAGGCCCACCCAGAATATGAATTACTTTTTGATTCACTTCACATCTCATTGTGCAAGGCATACACACTTTTTTTCATTGTTAGGCCCCACATTCTGCTCTGTATGCCATTAGAAGGACAACCAGTTGATGGTCATTACTTCCTGGTCTCTTAACAAACTTGCCATTTTCCAGGAAAAACGTATTGCACTTGAAATAAGTTTTCCCAGCAGTTAGCAGAAATCGACATGGAAGGTCAGCCTCCCAGCTTTTTGTTAAAGTTTCAATCTCTAAATCCCTAAGGCTAAAAGCTATGGATAATTTGTTTTAATAAATAACAGACAGAGCAGTCCCACCCCTGCCTGGTGCTTTCAGGCAGGAGTCCAGTTCTCTTCCACACTCTGCTGTGGTTCCTCTCATTTATGGATTCTCATCAAGGAGTCCAAAATGATGCCCATTCCCTATTCAGATCACAGGATCATATGAAAAGGAGGCAATGAGTTCATTTTTTTATTCTTTTACCAGACACTTTGTAAGTACCTACAGAGTTCCAGGCAATGTTAGGTGATAGGAACCAAAGGTGAGAACAGTTTCTGTTATTACAGTATTCACAAATACACAGGGGTGAGAGACACATATAAACACTGTTGTGATACAATGTGTAGGTATCATCATATATGTGTATGTCATTATAAAATTGAGACCGGGGGTATAAATAAGGAAGGTTTCTACATTTAACATTCCATCCAACTGTTTTATTGTAATTCCTTTTGCATAGACTCCATGAAATCTATTTAATAAATATGTGTGATGATGTTCAAATTTCCCAGAACTTCATGTAAGAACCTCTTTTATTTGACTCCAGTCAATATTTATCTTATTTTCCATGATCTCTCCTCAGTTCTTACATTTAGTCTACTTTGGAACAAATAAGTGAAAACCAACCTCTACACATGATCCTTACCCTGTGCCCCAAAACATGTCAAACTTCTTAAATACAATAAATCATTTGTTGAAAATCTATCATGGACCAAGCACTGTTTAAAGCATTTTACATATATTATTTCACTTAATCACCACCCATACTACGAATGTGAAAATAAGACTTTTAATTTCAGGTAACTTGTCCAGAAGAACATGACCATAAATTGCCTATTTTATTTCTGTTTTCTCATACTGTTCCTCTAACAGATGACCTCCATTTCCTTATCTTCCACCCATATCTCAATTTAATTTCTCTCCTTATCACCCCACTCACATGATATCCATTAAGATCCCAAATGTTCTCCTAAACTTCTAGATTTAATAGATTTTCAGAACCCCATTTTATTTGACTTTGTTTCTGTATTTCTAGGTATTATGTTTATATTATATAAAAAACAATTTGTTTTATTTATATGACCCTGCTAGACTATTCTTTTGATTGAAAGTCCCTTTCACTGTCACTGCATGAAATCCTTCTCTCCAACTTCTTTGGTCCCCTCTCCATCTCTTTCCTGAATTATCTTCTTCCACAGTTTGATATTTTTTGACTTGCATACCATGTTGTCTTATTCCACATTTTCCCCCAGGGGTAAATATCTCCTTTCTCATTGTTTCAACTTAAGCAGCAAATATCTCCAGTCTCATCTCTTCTGTGACCCAGACACATACTTCCACCTGCTTCTATTCAAAGTCAACATCTTATGCTTTATTTCCTCCAACCCCATCTCAATACCAGTTATTCTTTCTCAGTTAATGATGCCAACATTCAACTAATTCCCTCAGCTATGCATTTCATCCATATTGATTTTTTCCATATATTGTCAATGAACAAATCCAGCTAATTCTCCCTCATAAATACCTCTTTAAATCCCCACTGTTACTGCCTTAGCTCTAGGCATTATCACAGGTCTTCAGAAAAACTGCCCTGTGTATAGTGATCTCTCCTAAATACTACCTCATAGTAACACAGTTCTTGGACTTTGGTACCAACATTTAAGAAGTCAACATTTAAATCATCACTATATTTTTTATTTTATTTAGAAAGTTTGATTCAACAGATTATTTTATGTAGCCTTTTTACTTTTGATTTATACTTTAACATTTTAATTTGTTTGGTGATTTTTCAAACACGCTTTTCTTTTAACATGCCACTTCAATGAACAAAATTTCAACCCTAGGACTTTCCTTTGATATGTATGTTTCCTTTTCCTCTCAAATTTTATGATTTGCCATTCATTTACATAACTAGATTGACTATGTCAAGATAATATAGTAGTCAACTCAAAGAATAAAATGTTTAATAAAAATGAGCTTTATATTTAAGGACCTACAATCGCCAGGCAAGATAAAGCATGAACCTAAATTTTCATAATACATGCTGGAATATGATTATAAGGGTATATTGAAAAAATTATCAGAATTTTATAGAGGGAGAGTTAGCTTTCATGGGGGGAACTAAAGGAGATTTCATGAAGGAGTAAATAACTGAGCAAAAACTTCAAGATGTGAACTTCTAATTATTTGCTTTTTACACATTTTTCAACCTCACCTATGTACAAGACAATGTACTGAGTACTAGAGAGGCAGAAAACACAAAACTAGACCTTCAGTTCAAGTTGTTCTCAGTCTAATGAGGAAGAAAAATAAAATCAATTATTGCAACTTGTTGTAAAGGAGTTAGAGTAAGGATTTTGTACAAAAGCCATGAAACCACAAGGAAAATGACAAAGATAGAAAGGACAAGTGACTCAACTCCAAAGAGACTATCTCTAGGAAAAGGTGCTACTTAACTGAACTGAGAGCACCAACTAGCCTAAACCAAAATGGTGGCAACTTTGGGAAAGAAAAAGGTATTACACACAGAGGAATCAAGAGCTTAATGATGGAAAGGTAATAAGGGTGTCCTTTTGTGATAATTCAAGAGAACTGAAGAAGAAAGGTACAAAATATGGATAGAAGATAACATTTAGACCAGTTTATGGAAAGGTTAAAGGCCAGACTGAGAACTGAAGACACTTTTAAGAAGACTTTAACAAAGTATTACTGATGGATAATGCTAATTTAAAGATAGTTCTTTACAGGGATTCATTTTTACCAGGCAGAAGAGAAACTTGCTTAATTAACTGCATTACTGATAGAAAATTTGAAGCTGACACCAAGTAATCCAATCATGGGATATTCTTTAGAACTTTTATTTCTACTACTGACTACATTAAACTTCTCACAGTATCTTCTTTGGAGGGGCTCTGGTCATTTCTTTTTAGTTTACATTTGTGGATAACAGTCATCTAGTTTTATTTCATCTTATTTATATTTCATGATGATGTATTATTAATCATGCAAATGAATTATTACAGGAAATGGAAACAGAAACAATGGCTATTTCCAAACATTTCAGGATCCAGTATTCTTCCATCAGTGATAGTCATCATTTTAAGGCAGTACTAATGACTGAGGTTGAACTTTGCCCATTCATTTCCAGTTTTGATGACACAAACTATGACCCACTTCTAAAAAAGTATGTTTTGGGAGTCTCCCTGGTGGTGCAAGGTGTTAAGACACAGCACTATTAAGCTATCTGCAGGCACTGCAGCACAAAGTTCGATCCCTGGCCAGGAAGTTGACCCACATGGCACAGCAGGCCTCTCTTGTCTCACCTGCTGTTCCCCTATTAAATCAGTCAATTCACTTGTTCTTTTCCCCACTCTGTTCTGATGAATCCTCCCAACCCACATACCTCTGACCTGTACCCTGTTCTTATATGTATAAATAAATAAATCTTTTTAAAGAAAAAAAGAACATGTTTTGGAAAAAAGTTCCAAAGTGAATGCTCAGACGCAGTTTGACCTGCATATACTTGGTCATAAGAAAGCTTAATAAATGTCTAACTCAGGAGGCAAACCTGAAGAAGAGTACATAAAACATCATTAAGAATATTTTTCTTTATAATTGCCATCATTATACCTACATGTTCTCCTTCAAAGGTGTCACATCAGACAATTTCCCCTGACTATGGAAACTTTAACAATTTCAACTTAGCTATTCCATCATATATCCTGGTACAAGAAAGAAATGCCTACGCCTATCACTGCTTAAAGATAATACATTTAATTGTATTATTATTAGACTATTCCAACAAATCGCAGAGAATAAATTTAAAGAATAGGTATTTCAGTCCAATAGACATGGGTGGGGGTACCCCAGCAAGAGTCATCTATCACTAAAAAGCAATATGAAGATATCAAATGTTTGAAGATTATACACATACAACATCAGGAAATCAGGAAAGAGTGAAGAAATAAAAATGGGATGGGATGCTTCTACAATCTTGCCTGTCCTAATAGCACCAAAAGGCCTACTCACCAACACTAATGTTTTACCAACCAATTTGGAATATTTACAAATGCCTGGGCTACCAGATCCTAAGCAGAACATATTAGTATTGACTCATACTTATTGTAAAAAGAGATCCACATCCACTGTCTACCCTAAAACAAGCCAGTGCATTTTTAACATACTACATAAGTCTTGTCAAATGTATACTTTTTCTACAACAAGTACCCAGTCAATGGCAAAATCTTCCTCTTTTTTCCTTTAAAATATCTCCTTATTCTCCCCCTTTCTCTCCTCCCATCACAGATATTTTCCTACCACACTACAGGCTCACCACCTTCAAAGAACCATTCAGCCATCCTGCCAGGTTTTAGAGTGAGATCTGCTGATCTCAAAGGTCAGTCCTACCCTGGTGACTTCTTGGACCACAACAGATATTTTCCTTAAGACATTTAGAGGGAAAAAATTATTTTCCTTTTATTTCCTTGTGCATTCCTTTATTAGTTTGAAAGTAAATATTCAACATCCTATTGATATCATTTCATTGGATCCATCTCATATCTAAAATGTGCTTCTGGATACACTAGCTTACCAAATACTCCCCTAAGAATCTCCCAATATTAACCTTTGCCAAGAATGATTCAAAAGAATGAGGTAATATTCCTCCATTTCCACTCATTAAATGATTTACTTTTTTCTTCAGCCAACTCACAGTATAACTGTACAATCCTTTTTGTCTTATGAGTGTATTCTATATATACACTCTGATGATTTATGATCTTGTGATTTTGGTTTAACATCTTTTTTTTTTTTTTTGGAGAATTTTTGTATCCCTCGAACAGGAAGGTCTTTTCAGACAGCCTACAACAAACATTATGTTAACAATTATTTTTTCCTCTGACAAGAGCAAAACCTACCTGCCCATGCTTTTGCTGAGGGGGCATCCCAGGAGGAATTTCAGGATATGGTGGGGCCTGGTGGTTTGTACCCCGACTTTTGGGGCGAACTACATCAGAGGTCAAGCTGGAGGATATTGCCAGAGACTTGGGCCGAGTAGCTGTAGTGCTCATCCCCACAGGGGGACCTTGTTCAATTTTCTTCGTTGTAGCTTCATCTTCCCCTTCAGAGTCCACAATAAAGACATATTCAGCTTTGAAGAGGTCACTTTGCTGCATTCCGTGAGACTTGTTTGCTTTGAAACCCCTTTCTTGTGAAATCTTTCCACTGACCTCTGAAGGATAAATCAATGTCCCTCCGTCTCTCTCTGGTTGACTTCCAGCATTCAAGGTCAAGTACTCATTGGGATTAGACTGAAATAAATGTAAAGACAAGAGCACTGATACTGATGTGATAAATGCTTCTTATTTGCATGCACACACAAAAATGTAACCTGTGTAAATATACAGATTCAATGCAATCCCAATAAAAATATCAAAGGCATATTTCAAAGAACTGGAGCAAATACTACTGAAATTCATATGGAATCACAAAAGACTCTGAATAGCAAATATAATAATGACAAAGAAGAAATAAAATGGAGGTATTATATTTCCAGACCTCAAGCTATATTATAAAGACACAATAAATAATAGGGTCTTGTACTAGAATAAAGGCAGACATTCAGACAAATGGAACAGAACTGAGAGTCTAGAAATAAACTTACATATTTATGGATAGTTAATCTATGATAAAGGAGTAAAAAGCATACACTGAAATAATGATGACCTCTTAAAGAAATAGTGCTGGGAAAACTGGACAGCAGCATGCAGAAAAATGAAACTAAACCACAATCTCAAAACATACATCAAAATCAACTCAAAATGGATCAGACTTGGATAGAAAAAAGTGAAACAATAAAATACATAGAAGAAAACATAGGCAAACATTGCATGACACAAGCTTTAGTGATACCTTTAGGGATTCATCCCGAATAGCAAAGGTAACACAAGAGTACATAAATAACTGGGACTACAACAAACTAAAAAACTTCAGCACAGCAAAAGAAATCATAACTATAAATGAAAAGACACCCTACTCAATGAAATAGAATATTTGCATACCATACATCTAATAACAGGCTGATATCAAAAGTATACAAAAAACTACACTATGATTACTTTCTTCTCTTTACTCTAAAATTACTTTGAAATAGAAGTTAAAGAAGACACTAAAGAAACTAATTTCAACTATGGTAGTCAATTTAATGTTTGCTAATGTTTGTGTGTTGTTTATATGTAGACTTCAAACCATTGCTCAGATATAACTAAACTAAGGAGTTGATTTTACATATCCATTCCAGATTTTTTTCAGCTAATGATAGTCCAATCAAGATAAAACACAAATTGCCTCTGATTGGAATCTCTCTAACAATAGTTATTTCACATAATAAATTATAAAACTACACATCAGCAAATATCCAAATTGGAAAGAAATTTAAATTTAAAAAAAAAAGGATTCAAAGTCAAATTGCATATTATGTAAAGTAACAAAATAAACTGGCCTATTTTCAACTAATTTTAGAAACATTTATTAATTATCTAAAATAATCCCCTTCCTTCACCTATTTGTATGAATGTATTCTCTAACATTCTCTATTCCTTTATTTCTTTACAGCATTTATCACTACCTGAATTTCCAGTATATACTTTTTACTTTTTTTCACTGTCTACCTCCCCAAGAACAAGTTACATGAGTCAATTTTTTTCACCCAGAGTCCAAAGCACTGAACACAGTATATTCAACAAATTATTGACAAATATATAAATGAACAAGGAATTCCTTACCATTTCTATTATAATATTGAATTTTAACAAATAGAAAGGAAAATCTTTTAAAGATGTAGTTGTGTGTAGATCACAGCAGCCGGCAGGTGACTGTCATCATCCTAGAATGATTTACCTATACTTAGAGCACCTATTAACAATGGATTCCATTAATATTGATATATGTTGAGTACTATTAGAGAAAAACTTCCTATAAGTGCCTTATTTAGTAATTCAGAATTTCTCTGAAATAATTTGGTCCCACTAGCCTTCACAATTACTTAATAGTATTGAAAAATCCCAGGAGGACACATATTACCACTTGCTAGATGTGTTCATATAAACAAGGTAAACCAGATTATTTGATCCCTTTCTAGATGGCTCAAAAATAGAACAAAGTTCCCCTAAGTCAAACTTTATTTATCATAAGACAGCATTAAATCACATTTTTTATTTTATTTTTTAAATCTATTTTTCTTTGAGGTAATATTTGGATACCCCTATCAAGTATTGCCACCATAGTGGACCCACCACCACATTACCCACAGTCCACCACCACGGTTCATTGTGCTTCCTTCCCTCTTTGTTCTTGGATCTCCCCTCTAATTGCACTCTCTGAGTGCTTGAGGAGAAATATTTTTCAGCTAAATGTCACTTTTGTAACACAAGTCAACTTCAGGTTTGCTTACTTATTTGTTTTAATTTCATTTCCTGTCTTAATCTCATTTTAATAGGAGATAAATATAATTTTACAACCATTTTATCACTCAAAATTTAAGGTTAACATTGTCAGGAATTATATAATTACTATAATTATAGCTTTTTTGATGTGATGTATTATCTTATTCATATTTTTTCTCTTATTCTAAGATAATAGGCTGTTTTTATTTCTCCTAATTACTTTCCTGTATACAAATTTTCTTCTTTTGTACTATTTCCTTGGGATACTTTTCTAAGAGTTATATTATTGAAAGGTTATAGAGAGTTTTATGATTGTAGATAATGGCTTTCTATTAAAAATATACAAATTCATAAAATGAGTAGCAAAGTGTAAGTATGCCAATTTCTCCACAACTGCCCTAACACTTGGGTATTACATTTTTTTTTAACATTGCTAACTTACTACATTCAAAATAACAAATCTCACTGTTTTGTATTTTTGTTCAAGATAAGTTTAACTTCTCAAAAGTTTATTTTTAGTATTTTAAGATATGTTTGGGGAATAGGGATAAGCCAGGGGGTAGACTGTGTCATGTGAATAGCAAACACTTTGATGCCAACTCAAAAGGATTAAGAGCAATGTATTAGAGAGAACCTGGGATTTGATAACATTTAGGTTCCTATCACATAATGATGCCTTTAGCCAACCTTAGATTTCTGTCATCTCACTTTAGGCAGAGGAAATAAACATTCATACAAATTTCTGAATCATTATTTATGGATAATTTAATATTAATGACGTGATATAAAAAAAGAATGAAAATAAGCCTACCCTATTTACAGTTTCTGGATTCTTATCACTTGGTTCCTCAGGAATTTTAACAAGGAATTTAGAGGTGTCAGTCAACTGAGTATGGGTTGGTAGTCTTCTGACAGTGGGGACAAATGTGAAGATCAGAGGTTTGGCTTCAGAATCACCAGAAGAGACCTATGAGACATGTAATAAATTAGATGTTCAGTCTTGCCAAAGGTTTATCTTCACTCTATATAAATGACATTTATCTCATTTATTCTGATAAATTGCCTATTGTACAGTCATCATGTATACGGTTGCCAAAGAAAACAACTCTAAAAATAGTCCCAGTGTATCCCTTTTTTATGATACCATAATATCAGACCAAGTCTTTCAACCCCAGGAAGAGTCTGTTGTAGGGGATGGCAATGAAACAGCAGGGCCACAAGTTGATCTGCTGGAATATTACCGGTGATCTCGACCTCAGTAGGCCCATCACAAACACAGCATCTGGTTTGTTTCAAAATTGACTTTTGTCCATTTAACCCTTTATTGGGAGGTTCAATTTGACTCATATTTATCAACCAAGCAAGAAACTTGCAATATTTATCATTAAAGAGGACACTAAAATATGGATTTTAAATTGAAAGTATGCTTTACTGGCTATCAGGATACTCACACCTGCTCTCAAGGATATACTGTTTTCTCCAATCATTTTTTATTCATTCAAAACTAATTTTAAGTATCATCTGTGTGGCAGGCACTCAGGAGCTTGTGATACAATGACAAATAGGAAAGAATCAATAGGCCACTCACAAGTAGGAAAAGGGTATGCACAGAATACTAACGGAAAAGTGATGTGGGGTGCCTTCCCAACTTGGAAAGCTCTGTGAAAGGTAACACCTTACATTTAAGTCTCAGTGAAAAATAAGATAAGGATGTCACAGATTAAGCAAAGCAGAGGAAAAGCATAGAAAAAAGCAGCAGTGTGGGCTGGATAAAGCATGGATTTTGTCCAATTAACAGCAGAGAATTATTAAAGCACTATACACTGGGAACTGTCATAGTTACATTAGAATTTTAAATAGGTAATTCTGGTTTTAATGACATAAGACTAGAGACAAGGTGAGAAGCCAAGAGCAATCATTTAGAACTAAATGGGAAAGGAGAAAAAGAAGATGGTACTGCTGCACAATTTTCTTTCAAGCTTGAATGAGATGTAAGAAGAAAGGTTAAGAATACTTAGAAAGGAGCAGAGTCAAAACAATGCTTTAGTTGTTGGTTTTATGAGGAAGATTCAAATGTAACTACAGACTCAGGAAAAGAACCACGAAGAGGGAAAAGTGGAACAAAGACCTAGAGAAAGCAGGCAAAATAAATTAGGGAAATAAGGCAAGGACCATGGCCTCCTTTTACACCAAAGAAAGTTAACTAAGACAAAGTAAAGCTCATGAACATGGTGGAGTGGGGGGAAGGTGAGGGTTAGTTCAGTCACACTGTCCCTCTGCTCCCTCCATGCTTCTGTCACAGGAAATACAATAGGCTCTGGCAAACCCCCGTGGCACTCCCCCTTCCAGCTAGGCTACCTTTCTATGCTATGTTGTGGCATGCCCTTTCACCTGGTCAGGTCAGTCCCTATAAGAAACCTAGGTCCTGAGTCATCCTTCAATCTCTATCCTATTCACAGGCCAAGTTTTTTCTCCCACTTGTACCCAGTTCCATCTCTTGAAACCTTTTCATTGCACAATTTCTGTTTTTCAGTTAAACAGCCTCTATATCTTTAACCTCTTATATAAATATTTTACTAGTAACTAAACCTGGTACTCTCTGAAGGACTTGGTCTCACAAGAATTTCTCTCAGTAGTCACTGTATTATCCCACACTGGAAGTTGACCTGGAAATAGGAGAAGTGCCTTCCTTCCTGTTCTTCCGGCTTCCAAACAATTCTTCCCTCTTATCTAAGTAGCTTTAATTCTCATGTCATAATTTACAGCACCTCATATCTCTCCTTGTCACAGTTGTCTGTTTTCTTTTTTTTTAAAGATTTATTTATTTATGCCTACAAGAGCTGGGGTACAGGCCAGAGGTGCAGGGGGTGAGAGGATTCATCAAAGACAGAGTGGGGAGCAAAACAGGCAGATCTATTGAAACACACTGCTTAAGGGAGCAACAGATGAGAGAGGAGAGGTCTGCCACACCATGCGGGTCACTTCTCTGGCCAGGGACTTAACTCATGCTGCTGTGGCTGTGGATAGCTTCATAGTGCTGCATCTTAACCCCCTTCACCACCAAGGAGGCCCCCTGTTCCTTCTTTAAAGGTACTGTTTCTCATTCTATTCCACTCTCCATAACATAAATACCCAATATAATATCCCACAGACAGATTTTCTGCTATTGTGTTTCTTTCACTTCTCTTCCTTGCCTCTCACATTCCTGGTCTAGACCAATGGCCACATCCCCTTCATAATTCCAGCTCTTTCTTTCTTGTCCATTTCTTCTCTTTCTATATCACTCCCTTTAGGACTTCAACTCCAACATTTTGCAGACCCCCACCTGCATGAGAATATCTAAGTCCTTCCAACATTATGTTTTCCTATGCATCTTTATTTTCAACATTATCAATGACTGAGTTGACCATAATTACTCACATGCCTATCCTTCAAACACTTTCTCCTCTCACATATCACTATTGTTGTTTGTGTAATTCACAGTCCTCAATAAACCTAACCCCTACATAGCCCACTTCTGCAGAGGTAAATGTGACTGGGGGAAATCAAACAATCATGCTTACTGGTTTAACTTCAAATATATGACAGGCTTCAGGAGGTCACTCAATGCTGCTCTATAGTCATGTAACTCCATAACCCATTCACTGCCCCACTCACCTAGAAACTTTACACCTTTTCCTCTTTCTTCAAACCCCCAATAACTTCTTTATACTTCTTTCATTCTTATTCTGAGTTGATGACTTTGTTTATCATTTTACTAAGGTCACTGATCAGAAGAGAATTTCTAAGACAGTCATTACCAAATCTACTCATTCACCTGTATCTTTATCCTTTTATGTGGTCTTCAGTTCTACTACTATGCTTCTCCTAAAATGAGCTCTCATTTTAACTTGCTTCTTTTACTTACTTTCATTGATTCAAGGTCTAATCAAATACTTACTGACTATCAGGCTCTAATCAAGGGATTAGTAATATAACAGTGAACAAGAAAATCTCTACCCTAGTGGAATTTACATTTCAGTGAAAAGAAGCCATAAACATAGTGATATGTTAAAAATATAGTATTTTCAATAATGTTAAGTATTATGAACACTGGCCATAAGGCAATTGCAATAACCCATGAAGACAGAACAGTAGGTCAGACATTTTGTTACAGTAATAATGATGAGTGTTAAGATTCTGGCTGTATTGTTAAGGAAAAACAGAATTTGCTGGAAAATTACATGTGACATATAAGAGAGACAAAAGTCAAGATTAATATAATTTTTTTATTTGAATGACTACAAGAAATGAAATATTATTTACTAAAGTTGGGGGAAACATGGGTAAAGCTCATTTGAGAAGATAAAATTTGATATGCCAAATATATATCTAAGTGAAAATCAAGTGAACAGGGAAATCAAGTTTACAGAAAAGTTACCGCTGAAGATAAAATTATTAGGATTGTTAACCTATGCATGGTTTTATAACCACCAGACAAGATGAGGTCACCAAGTAAGTAAGCACAAATGATAAGAAAAGGGGCCCAACTGAGCCCTTCAAACATTCAAGGCTAACATTAAGTGATCTAGTAACTCATAAAGAAGTAGTATAGGTGACATGGGATTTTACTGAGGAACACAGACAAATCTATAACATCACTAACAGCAACAAGAAGGAAGATTGATCAATAACAGGATTGACAGACTACACTGAGGCCTAACACAAATGTAAATCCATGAATTTATACTGAAATCTTTTGCTTGGTTATTTGACAAGTTCTCAAGGGATGCTCAACGTCCTATCAAGGAACAGAGAAAGTGAACTGTAGCATTTATAGAACTGAGGTTTGGAGATCATTTCGACTGAGGTATTATTGCCAGGGTAAGGAAATTGAGACTAACTAATGAGCGTAGGGCAAATCGTCAACCATGGAGTTCAGTTTGGATAGGCAAAGAAAAGGAACTTTCAGATCCAAGGAACTAGATATTTCCTGATTTGACAGCCTGGTGAGTGCTTGAGAGAAGAACTTGGGGTCCTTGTATAGTATGTGAGAGTTTGGAATTAGAAGTATAGTAATTCTAGATAAAATACATTTATAAAATACATATACCTGTATATAAAATACATATACCTGTATATTAGGTCCACTATCATTTTTAACATTTTCTTCTGTTTATAGATCATACATTTCCCCACCATAGTCTAGTCATAATTTCCAGGTTGCAGCTTACCATCAGAAAATAATACTTTTGTAGGAAGTAACAGATTTTTTTGTGAGATTTGGCAACCTAGTCTTATCAGCAATATCCAACACAATATATATTATGGGAGGAGCTATCCTTTAGGAGATTTCTTTACATGGCTGCCCTCTTTAGTATCATGATGGATAGAGAATGGGTCTGGCAATGAAATCATTGAAAACTTTTGGGTAGGAAATTAAGATAATTCTTTCAAAGAAGTAAAATTAAACCTCATTGCAGTTTCCATAGGCCTGTTCCCATCTCCTCACATGATGACTACAGATTTTATGTTCTCTTGAAATGAAATTTACACATGTAAGTCTTGAGCATAAACGTCCTATGGTAATGAAATATATCCAACCATCATTAATGGCAGTGACTTTTCCTTCTAAAACATATACAATAATGAAAATGTGCTTCTCTAAAAGCTTTGCACAATTTATAGAATTCAATAGAACTTTTATCTCTAAAACACCAATAGATCTCCACTACTGACACATCATTACTTTAGCTCTTTTTAAAGATTAAGAACTGCAATTTTAATGAATAGTTTAGATATGAAGTTTGATCGAAAACTGATGCACCAATGAATAAAGTGTGATTTTATAACAATGTTCTCAAAGGAATTTCTAACTACTATGTTGACAAGAAAAGCAACTGAAAAGAAGTACTATTATTTTCTACTTCATTGTTACATTTTCCCACAGAAAATCCACACCCTACAGAAAATTTCTTCAGTATTAGGACAATTTTTATTTTATTTAGTTGAACCAATATATGATGACATTAAGAGTAACATAAAACAGACAATGTAATAGGACTAAAGATTTATTCATCTTCCAAAGCTACTCTTAGAGAACAAGATCAGGGATAAATTTCTGTCCATAAATATATCCTCAGAACAAGAACCACAAAAGAGGCAATAGTTTGGCATTTGCTTTTAAGCTGGCTGTACAGTGTTAGCATGCGGCTTTTTTCATCGCCTTTACCTAGCATCCTTTTATCATACCAGGATGTACAGAATTTTTTTCGCACAGAATTCCATTTGGAAAAAGACCCAAAATTTATAGTAGCTACACTGTGCAGCTTTTTTGAAGAGCCACGTGTTCCCCAATAGACTGCTGAATCCCTTGTTTCACAAGGGGAAGAAAGAATTACTGCATATTTGTTCCAAAGGCACCCAGAAATGAATTGCTATGGTGATGAAAAATCACTTTCCACACAAAGCAGAAACAGATGCATGTTAATACCATTGCATTTGTTAAATGCCAATTAACACTTTCTGTTGTCGATGCCTTTTAAAAACACATCTTAGTTTCTATTCTTTGGAAACTATTTTAATAACAGAAATTAGACTTTAAAAGGTTTGAATATGGTTTCAAAGGTTCTGAATCTCTGAGACTGTCACCTTTTCACCAGCCAGCTGAATAATAATTTTTAAAAATTGGTTTCCCCTATGTCATGCAGGCTATAGCTCCCTTGCTCAGTTTGGAGCTGTAATGCCTTCCTTCTCCTATTTCCCTAAAAGTTCTCTTCCGATGTTGACGCCCACGCTTGCAGATGGCCACTAGCCTCCTGTTGAGAAGAGGCATTACAGGGTGTCTTAGCATTAACACTACACCAAGAGCAGTCCTGGGCATTTTCTTTGGTTTTCTAGTAAGCAGCTTTGCCTTTATCTGCTCGCCCTTTCCACTAACCATAGATAACGTAGCATTCTGAAATACAGTTAAATTTATCTACACCCAGGCAGCTCTCCCTCAAGCCCTCTTACAGCCAGCACCACAGTGCATAGCCTTTAAAAGTTGTTGAAAGCATTAAGCAAAGACTTCCTTTTACCTGGGGTGTGGTCTGAGAGCTTCCTGCTAAGATGCACGAGTTCATTTGGAAGTAATTGTTCCCGCAGGCACTCGGAAGCCCCCGTTCTGGAAGCATCGATTCATCACATAAGGGAGTGAGCAAACCAATGACTGAGGTGGGAAGGGAGCTTCTCACTAAAACAACACACACACTCACCCACGGGGGAAAAAAAAAATTCTAAAAAGAGGTAAAGTGGAATCCTCCCTGAGTTAAAACTTGTCAGCTCTAAAGAGCCCATTTATATTCGACAGTTTATAGACTTGGAACTTTATAAGAGGTCATATTGACTGTTGAAATGGAGCCAGTAAAAATAGAAAAAAAAAAAGCAACCTATATGTGTTTGCCCTCTTTTCCTTTCATGCATGTATTCCAATTATATATTCTGGGAAAAGAAGAGAGATGCCAGATTGTGAGCAGAGAGAAGGCTGATTGAAGGGCCCAAGCATCTGTCAATCTCAGCGATCAGTTGGTCTCATTCACAGAACATTTAGAGATAGAAATACATGCAAACACTGTGTCTAAATAAAGAACTGGAAAACCTCAGTGATATTTTTTTAAAAATCAATAACTTTAATTTTTGGTCCTTGGCATATAAATGGCAAGTAATGATACAGGAGCATCTGTAGTGACTGAAGTTTTGCTATTAAACAAATTAGCTCCAAATTAAAGCTTGAAATCAAATAGTTCTCAAAACAAAATTCCATTCCAAGGCTCCTGGAAGACAGTAAGTGCCCTGCCTACAGAGAAATAAACCTCAAAATTTCACACATGACATTGACATTGATAGAAGTCTTCAGCTTTCTGTATCTCTATTTTCTAAGTATTGATTTTTTTCCCCAAAACTGTAGTATCTATACTTGTGCTTTGGTAATGAAAGATGGTCTATCCCAAGGATAGGTTATAGACCAAAGACTTTTCAGAAGGAAAGAAAGTTTGATTTTAGGGATCTAGAAGATGCCTCTTAATACTTTCAGTCTTTCAAAAGCCTGAATTTGTGAAAATATGAAAATAATTATGAAAGGTGCTTCCACTAGCATGCTAGGACAAACTATTCCAAATAACAATACTTTTTGACCTAGAAACGATAAAAATGTCTGAATATAAGTGCTGTATTATATCACAAAACAAATGATGTGCCTTCTTTTATGCTATGTATATTTGTGGATACCTTAAAAAAAAAAAAACCCTTCCTTTAATTAGAGCTTTCAGTCCACTTGAAAATATAAAATAGGTTTGTACACAGAGATATATTCATCCTCAATAGAGATACAGAATAAAAAAGATACAGTTCTCAAACTTCACACATAAGCTGCCTGGAGATCTTATTTAAACACAATTTCTCTTTGAGGAGATTAGGGCAGAGATTCAGATTCCCATTTCCAAAAACTCCCTGGTGATGCCTTGCTTCTGGGTTGTGGCACTTTGAATACCAAATTTTTTGAAGAATTTTTGGAGAGTAGTGAGACCATAGCCACCTGGAGTAATTCAAGGAAAAATCAGCATATGGGCTGACTTAGAAGGATGGGGGGATGGGGACATATGAAGGCGGAATAGAAAAGCACTCCTTTCAAGCAGACAGAGAGCCTGAAAGGAGGCAGCTCTCAGGACAGCAGTAAGCAGCAGGCAGCAGGTGCAGCCATATAGGGTGGGGCCCTGGGGTCAGATTGCTCGATAAGTCTGGGATCTAGGGGGGAGTTGGTGAGCCTTTCAAAGACTCAGTCCTCTCAGCTGTGACATGTGGATGGGAGTAATACTTATTTAATAAGGTTCTTGTGAGAATAGCAGTTAAATTCAGTGTGTGAAGATAATTCCATGTCACGAAAATGTTTAATATTTCCAATGCCTTTTAGTGCTTTTGTATCTAAGTTTGGAAAACAATATAATGAGAAAAAAGGGTGAATAAGACTAGAAAATCAGATCTAAATCACCAAAAACTTTGAATTAGGGTGTTTCTTGATGTTAGTCACTGGGGAATAGAAATGGAATATATACATAATCTCCAAATAGCCAAGGGTAGTGTTAATATATCGTAGAGATCACTCATCTCAAAGATCTAGAGAATAACCCTCCAAGGGAAATGAAAATCAGGGTCTCTGCCAATGGTTCAATCAGTTTTATTATTCTACATGGATTTAAACAACTATGGGACTCTTCTTTTCCTATATCTTATTCTGTCCCTCTCTCTCTCTGATCTTCTCTTTCTCCCATTGCCTCTCCCAAACATAAAGCAGTATTTATGCATGTTGGCACAAACTTGACAGAGAAAGTATGATTCTTCGTTGAGTCATTTACCACATGATAAATTAACCCATTACTTTATGATTTTGCTCTTTTGCTCTGTGTCATATTGGCAACTTTCCTTTCTCTCGTTTTATTAATAATTGTCTTATAGGCTGTATTTTATATTAATAGAAGTCATAATATTTAACTTTAAAAAGTTATACATGTACATTGTCACCAATTCTGTTTGACTTAGTAGTAGAGATTTGGCTAGAGGCATCAAACAAAGACAGGAAGTAAAAAGGATGCAAATCAGAAAAGAAATGAAGCTATCACTATTCACAGATGATATGATAATATGTATAGAAAAAATCTTAAAGACTCCATCAAAGAGTTATAGGAATAACAAAAAACATGTGGCAAACTAGCAGATTATAAAAAATCAACATAAAAATCCCAGAGGATTTTATATACAAAAAAAAAAAAAAAAGAAGTAAAAGAAATCAAGAAAATAACCCCATTTATAATTGCTTTGAAAAGAATTAAATGCCTCAGAATAGACCTAGGGATGTTAAAAAAATTTATACAGTAAGAACACCCAGATGTTATGAACAGACTTAGCAACATAGGAGATTGAAGAATAGCCCATGCTTATGAGTGGGAAGAATCAACATAACTATCCTATCCAAAGTGATATATAAGTTTAATGTAATCCCCATCAAAGTAAGGGCTATATTCTTCAAAGAAATTGAACAAAAATTGTTGAAATTTATATGGAACCACAAGAGAACTCAAATCGTAAAAGCAACCCTCAGAAAAAGAGAAACAGAGATATTACATTACCTGACTTCAAACTTTATTACAAAGCAACAGTATTCAAAACAATCTGGTATTGCCATAGAAATCATTATATCCGTCAATGGAATAGAATCAAAAGCCCAAAAACTAATCCATACACATGCCAGCACCTAATTTATAATAATGCAATTATGGCTCTAAAATGGGGAAAGAACAGTGTTTTTAATAAATGTTGCTGGAAAAATTGGGATTCCAAACATGAAAGGATGAAGTTGGATCACTCCCTAAGCCCACATACAAAGATAAACTCCAAATGGATTAAATTTTAGCTAGAACTACGGCAGTAAAATACATAATAATTTACTTGTTGAAAGGTAATATATGCTACTACATAAAAGTGAAATACATAGTACTATACAACTTTTTATGTTTATGTTTATTTTGCCATAAGCAAAATATGAATGTTAACTGTGACTTACTGAGCATATATATCTATACATATGTACATATCCTCTAAAACCAAACAAAAAGTGGTTCTGTATCTTTTTTTCACTTAATGAACTACATTTAAAATAAAAGGGGGAAGCTAGTTTCTTTTAAAAGAACTCAAAATAAATAAAAATTAGAAAACAAAACATAATGACCATGCATTGTAACAGCATGTTTCAGCCATCTGGTTAATAACTACATATAGCCTCAAAGAACTCACATATTTAGAACAATTTCTATAGAAACCACCCTCATTTGAATAGAAAATGATGGCATCTGATCAAAATCAGAGCTGGGTCTTAGATGATAAAGAGCAGATAAGTTACCCACACAGGATGAGAGTAGGAAAGAGGAGAAAATCTATCCTTCCATTACAACCACTTTTCCCATAGACAAGATCACCTAGGGTATGCCCAAGACCCTGAAATATTTTATGAACACAGACTTTTAAAGATTTCTCTTCCACTTAGGAACACCAGCTTCCCTGCTGAATAGTGGTTTTTTTTTTTTTTTATCAAAAAAAAAAAAAAAACAACAGCTTGTCAAAGTATACAAAAGACAAATACAATCCAAAATTCTCTTTAAAATTTATTGATGACCAAAGAAAGCATGCTTGACCTATGTTACTAAATAGCTATTACTGCAATGCTTTCCAGCCAAAAGACTCTTAAGATACTGTTTTTAAAATAAATAATATAGAACAAAATGTCTCTTTTCCTGACATGAAAAGGAGGTTTGAGAAAAGAATTGAGAAGTCCACAAAAGCTTGCCAGGAAACATGTAAGTGATTAAAGAGATTCAGCTGCCAGGGCTATTTGGACATCCATTTGTCCATTCTTGTGCCTTGTGTCTGATAGAAGAAGGTATGAAATATCCCAGATATCTTAATACCTGGTGATGCCAGGCACTATTCTAAGCTCTGGAGGTCATCAAAATAAAGAGGACTTACACCTTATCCTCAATATGGTTATAGCCTCATGAAAGATACACCTTCACCAGTCACATCAGTGGTAAGTAAAGCTAAAGGAGAGTGAAAGATAATGTGTTGAATGTAATCTACATGGAAGGTGAGAGTAAGATATTCCCAGGGAGATTTCACTCAGCTTCTACACTCAGTTCCAGTACACTTCTCATACTCTTTTGGCTTTGGGTAGTTTTCCTCTGATGATAGGCATCACCACGTGTCTGGAACCCTGTCTCTGGGAAACGGATCCCCAACAGGATCATCCCAATTCAAAGATTCAAAATTAAATGTTTGCTATTTAAATTCTGACATCACATCAAAGATGCATGAGATTCCATCACAGCCTAAGTTTGGACTCGTGTTGAATATCTGTCTTGACTACATCTGGATTGCTTCAACTCCTGTTATTGCTGCTTATGGGTTCTTTCTCTTTGGCATATATTTTCCTTGTTAATTCAAGTAAAACAAAAATTTCAAGTACTGAAGAAAATCTGACATATAGAGGGAGACATTTTGATATAACAAGATACTGAGAAGAAATTAATAAATCCCAAACCATTAGAATTTGAAAGGAAAACAGAGATAGTGTTAAAAAAAAAAAAACACAAAAACATTTATTTAGGGCCCTGCCTGGTGGTGCAGGGGACTGAGATCTGCACTGTGAAGCATCCCCGGCACAGCAGCGTGAATTTTCCCCGGACCAGGGAGGGGTCCCACATGGCACAGCAGACCTTTCCTGCCTTGCCCACTGCTCCCCTCAGCAGTGTATTTCAGTAGATCTGTCTGTTCTGCTCCCCACTGTCTCTGGTGAATCTTCTCAACTCCTGCGACTCTGGCCTATACCCCAGCTCTCATATGCATAAATAAATCTTTATTTAAAAAAAGGAAGAAAAAGAAACATTTATCTACCAGGAATAAGTGTCTGCCGGTCGCTGTCCCCATGTAGAATCACTTTTCAGTTTATCTTCTGGCACATCTTTTCCTCATTGTCCTTTTCCTAGCCTCAGGACATTCTTCCTCTCTGTGCCAACAGATCCTTCAGCTTAGAAGTATCTCAGGAGTCACTTCTTAGGTAATCTCATTCAGTCCCATAGATTTAAATAGCAGATAAAGTCAATGAGTTCCAAATTTATTTCCCCAGCCTGGATGGCTTCCATGGATATTACACTCAAATATTTAATCTTTTCACTTGGATATCTCACAGATCGGTAGAACTTAAGCCATTTAAAACTAAATCGTTTGCCTTTCTCCTGACATTGTACCCACAATCTCCCCAAATTTTTCCCCACATCAATATAAAGTATCTTCCTATTTGTCATGGTGTAGGCCAAAAAGGATGGGCTTATATTGATTTTTCTTGAATTCTCATAATCCAATATCAATACATCAGCATAGAATCTGTTGACTCTTCAAAAGCTATTCAGAAAACTACTACTCCTAATATGGTTACAGCATAACCTACCACCATCTACTTCTGAATCATTACCCCCTAACTCTTCTCCCTGCTCCCAGTTCATCTCCATAGTGGATACACTGATAAATCATTTCAATCTCCCTCAAACTGAAGGGTGCAGGAAGTGCTGTGACAGTGCTCAGCTGTCAGTCCTCCCCAGGAGTTGCTCTTAGCTGAATAAATCTCCATGACCAAAGTCACTCTTTCTCAGGGGCAGCCTGCATCTGATGGCTACTTGATACAGACATAGAAAGCACTGGCATTCATGTTCTACTTTGGGAGAACTTTAAAGGGTAATTCCAATTTCAGAGCTCATTATGAGGTCGGTTAGGCTTTTAGTGAGACACACTGCAGCCCAGTTTCTCACCTTTCTTTAATCCTGCTTCATGCCCATTTTAAACAGAAGTTGTTCCTGAGGATACCTCTGTGGAAGTGAACTTTCTCATTATAAACTCCATCTCATAGTAGGCTTCCTGAGGACCTCATCTGTCGTATTTCTTTAAAGCTCTTTTCTACAAAGTAACAAGATTGAGCCTTCAAAATAGAAGCCATGCATGCCCCCATCTTTGTGTAATACCCTCCTGTGATTTTCCTTGTCACCCAAAGGATAAGACAAAGACTTTAAAATGGTCTTCGTCCCCAATGTAATCTGTTCTGCCACCAGTCCCCTCACCCATGCCACAGCTCCTGCCACTATGATTTCCATGCATTCCTACTGTACGTTAATTCCACTTCCTGGATTGTTTTTCCCAAAGTTATTAATATTCTTCATGTGCCTGCTCAAATACCACTTTAACAGCAAAACATTCCTTACCACCCTATTTAAAATTGCAACACAAATTCTAGGCCTTTGCCAGCACTAATCCACTTAGGCCATGTTAATTTTGTCCAGAATACTGACCCATGTCCAATACTTGTTTACTATCTGATTTCCTTCATTCAGTTTTAAACTCCATGAGGGCAAGGATTTTATTGTGATCACTGTCATTTTGCTAGCACCTAGCGGCATATATAAAAGTTCAAAACACTTTGTTCAATGAACTTCTTTACTAACAATGATTTTTTATTTGTAGACATTTCAGTAACTTCTTTTCTTCTAATGAAAAGAGGATTTGGTACTTTGAATTGACTGTCCAGAAGAAAAAGAGTCAGCCCGATCTCTTTTCTCAGTTCCACTGCTGGAGTCCATAGGTCCTTACAACAAAGAAACAAAAGTATAAGGACTAGAGGAGGAGGAAAGTTGGAAGAGGTAGCAGTCAGATTCCTCCCGGACTCCTACATACACTTGCCTTCAGCAAAAGACAAATCTATGGAGTAGTCCATTGTCTAGGTCAAAAGCAGGCAAAATAGGGTCTAACTTCAGACTTTCTACCAAATAGTTGTAATAGGTGAGTTATTTAATTTGTCAGGAACAATTTGTTTATAAAACAAGATCCTAGGTCAGTGTGATCCAATGTTCCTTCCTTCAATTACCAACCGTGCAAGTGAACAGTAATAAAGGGATTCTGTGATCAAATAAACTCATTATGAGGTCATTCCATACACTTCTTTTAATGAAGTTTCACAAGCAAAAGACCATTCTTACATTTATTTGCCAACAGAACCCCTTATTTGCTTCCAGCATACAATCATCTCACTCAGCAGTCCCTACAGACTTGTTTCTGCTGTGATACTTGATTATTGTATGAAAAGAAGAGAGTTTATAAAAAAAAAATCCAACAAAGTTGTTAAAACACTTTATTCATAATCTGGACTTGGAAGAGAGAATGGTGAGATGGCTGGCTATCTGCAGATATTCTCTGAGTTAGAGAGGCAGAAGAGGAGAGTGTATATTCTACCAACTACAAACTCACTTGTGCCAACAATTCATGATCAACATTTTCAGTGGCACAGAAACATGAATTGAATAAATGAATGATGAATTGACTAGGATATCTCAAAACCTATCCAAAGAAACAGTAATAAAGTTGGGAGTAAAGCATATTATTTAATAAAAATGTTCAGAGATACCACAGTGAACCATTTCTATAGACAGCATAAGAAAAATTTAAATTCTGATACAGAATATGGTTCATAAAATCTTATTTATAAATGGACAGAGTAATACTAGCAACTTCAGAGGTTACATCATTATTTTATAGAACATGATGAAGTAATACTTATTTCCAATATAACTATTGGCATAATATGATTTATATCCATTTTATTTAAAATAAAGAGAAAAGCAATAGCATCTTATTTTATGTTCCAGATATATTTAGATATGAAACATGCCCTCAGAAAACCTTCATCATATTCTACAGATTAAAAATTTGTTATCTTTATTATTCAGTTTTGACAATGATGAAAACTATGTTTGGAAGTGTTATTAAAATGGCTCTAACATAAAAATGTTTAATTGATTATTTTAAAAAGCTCTAAGCACTTTACAGCCAGACACTGCCCACCAGAGCAAGTCATGAATCACCCACCACACAGAGTATCATGTCAAAAAAGAGCAATATCCAATATTTTTTCATGAGAGTCAAATATTAACTTCCAGAAGCAATTGCATTTTAGATTAGCTTCCTCCTACTTGTACAATGTAAAGAACAGGCTAAATATAAATGTAAGTAAGCATTTTCATAGCAAGGAAAAAAATCTACTAACTATACATAGTTTGTATTTGATCTTAATCATCATTTATCTTCATTTGTCACTCATGACTCATAAGAATTAGAGAAGCCAGGTGCCAGAAAGCCAGGTTTTATCAGTTTTTGTGTTTTATCTTGGGCTACCCAACTTTCGTTAGAACAATAAAACAGAAAGCAATAAAAAAGTAGAATTAATTATGTTTTCAATACAATAGAGAGAACATGGACTTCAGGTCAAAGTGCTGCTGTGACATCCCACCACCTTCTGCCACTTATTAGCTTTAAGACCCAAAGAAAGTTCTAGATCTCTCTGAGCTTCATTTAATTATGATCATAAAATTTATTGACTTCAGACACTCTGAAGCATGAGTGAGGAGGGGGTCACTACTAGTAACTACTTTAGGAAATTAGACATAAAGTGAGAATATTTTGAGCAAATCAAGACATAATCATCCTATTTATTGGCAACATATCAATTTCGTTGTGAAATCAAAACACACAGTATAACATGCTATGTAGGAAGTTTGAAAATATATGTGTTCAGCAGCAGTTATTTCTCCTTTCTAATAATTAGGAATTGGGCAATGTTTAAGAATGGGGCACTATCGTACAGAGGTTCCTCAGTCTACTAGAAATGGAACTACCATTTGATCCAGCAATCTGACTCCTAGGAATCTACCCAAAAGACACAAAAACACCGATCCAAAAGAGCACCTGTACTCCTATGTTTATTGCAGCACTATTTGTAATTGGTAAGACCTGAAAATAACCCAAATGCCTAAAAATAGATGAATGGATCAAGAAGATATGGTACATATACACGATGGAATACTATTCAGCAATCAAAAATGAAAAACCAGGGTCATTTATAGAAACATGGATGGAGTTAGAAGGAATTATACTCAGTGAAACAAGTCAGAAGGTAAGAGAAAAATATCAGATGGCTTCACTACTAGGAAGAATGTGAAAGAGCAACAGCTACAACAACAACAAAAAAAAAAAAAAGAAGAAAAAGAATGAGGTCAAGGTAAAGGGCAATTACAACCAAAAGCAATTAAAAAAAAAAAAAACAAGACCAAAAGCTCAAAGATAAACCAAAGGGACCATGGGTGGCGGGGGCGGGGGGGGGGGGGGGGGGGGGGGGGGGGAAGGAGGGGAGGGCAAAGAATGGGATGAGGGCAGAAAGTGCACAAGAGACTGATGTGATGTTGCATGGGTAAAATAGTGATGGGAACTCCCTGGGGAATACAAATGATGTCAAATATACTTAAATAAATAAATTTAATTTTAAAAAAAGAATGGGTCACTATGAAGAGCTTATTGCATAATGTTTTCAAAAATGGGGCAAGTTGAGTGACTGACATCCTACGTTCTCTGCCTGGATTGCTTTCCAGGGACCCTCTCCTTCATTCATTCCTCTTCACCTGTTGAGTTCTATGCAACTGAGAGATTCCATAGTAAATCATTTTCATTTACATCATGAAAGCAAGACAATAAACTTTTTAAAATTGAAAGCATAAAACAATGCCTGAGTTAGCCATTGTTGTAACCTTCAGAAAAGTTATGTTTCTCTAATTGCTAACGTATTAATTATCTCAAACAGCCTGACACAAAACTTCCAGCATGAACTTCATTCCTTTTGAGTTATTTCTGTTGACAGATGAATTGAAAATATATGAAATATCATGAATCCATGATGACTCTGGGACAGCACCAACACTATGGACATGAGTTCCCCAGGCACTCAGGAAATAAACTTTCCTGGAAAAAGGAAAACTGAGTCATGTTGACCCGCAGAAACTCATCTCCTCTTCCCTGACTCTGCTAGAAAAACCCTGACCTTGGTGCTGGATATGTTGTAACATTCACCTGAGGGAAGTGATCCTACAGCTCTAAATCATATAGTGTTGTAAACCAATGTAACCTCAATAAATAATATAAACACTAGCCCATAGCCCAGAAAATTGAGAGTTTTTCAAGGACATGAGTCTTCCATGTGACTATGTTGGTTTATGTCGTTGTTTGTATCTGGAGATTATAAGACACCCTCCTTCAGGTGTTATTCCTATAGTGCATTCACCACCAGAGCACCCGTGATCCACCATCTTAGTCCATAAACCTTTCTTTTATAACCCCAGGAGCTGTCTCCATTGATGACTTAACCTCCACTGAGTGATTTAACTATTCCAGCACTAAAATCACTGCCTAAAGAAACTTCCCATTCCTTTGGGTTAGTTACAACCTCCTATTTGCACACAATTTGCAACTTGTTGATCACTACATTTACCACAATTGAAATTATATGATTATATAGTGGATTTAGAATCTGGCTTCCCCATTAGAACATAGACACCAAAACAGGGCCTCCCTGGTGGTGCAAGGGGTTAAGTCATAGTACTACGAAGCTATCTGCAACCACAGCACAAGTTCAATCCCTGACCTGGAGGGGACCCACAGAGTGCAGCAGACCTCTTCTGTTTTGCCCACTGCACCCCTCAGCAGTGTATGTTAGTAGATCTGCCTGTTCTTCTCCCCACTCTGTCCCTGGTGAATACTCTCACTCCCTGCAACTCTGGCCTACACCCCAGCTCTTAAATGCCTAAATAAATCTTAATATATATATATATATATATAAACACCAGAACAATGTAAAATTTCTATTTTGTTCTGTTGTGCCCTTAGCACCTAAAATAGTGCCTGTCACAGAACAGGGGATCAACAAATGCCCACTAAATGAATGAATGATTATGTACAGTCATTATTGTTGTACAGAAAATCCAAAAAAAGCAAGAGAGATTTCTGTATTCACAAATCATACAGTCTCAGGGTCCACAGAAAAATAACAGTGATTTAATCACTGTATAATTGTTACCTTGAAGATAGAACAGATATAAAAATAACAACTCACACTGAATGCCAGACCTGTGGATGCTGCAGAAAAGTCTATATAGACTCAGTATACAAGGGGTCATGGTGCAGTGATAAAAATGGGGAAAGAATCTCTGGTCTAGATTACTCTACTCATTCTTGTAGCTATGGTTCATCGCCCTAGGTTCCAATGGGGAAGCCAGATTCTAAATCCACTATATAATCATATAATTTTAATTCCAGTAAATGCAGTGAACAACAAGTTGCAGGTTGTGTGCAAATAAGAGGTTGTAACTAACCCAAGGAAATAGGAAGTTTCTTTAGGCAGTGATTTTGGTGCTGGAAAATTTAAGTCACTCAGTGGAGGTTAAGTCATCATTGGAGACAGCTTCTGGGGTTAGAAAAGAACCACCACCCTGACTACTCAAACACTGCTCCTACTCAGCCTGCACACAGATTTTAGCCTACACACATATAAATATCATCTAATGAGTTTTATCTGATGCTGCTCTTGATTGTTAATATATATCATCTCTGTATTTCTCATAAAAAGCCAACCAGAGAATTATTTTATTCATTACACAAGAAAATCAAGATACACGGAGGATAAATAATTTGCTTAATGAGCACATGATGCACTTGGATGTGAACTCAGGTCTGTTTGTCTAGAACCAGCTAATGCTGGTAAGAATCAGCTAATTACTAATTGCTTCTACCAGTCCTACCTTAGAAATACTGGTGTATAGTCTGGTAAGAAAGATGACTGTACAGGGCACATCACAATGCAGTAGCCAGCAAGGTTACTGTTTTAAACATGGTTTCTACCCCGGAAAACTGGCCTCTTAATGAATAATTTCCCAAGCCTCCAATATTCATTCACAAAATGTGACTATATATTTTGATTTTCCTACCTTCATAGCTATTAGATGTCTCCACATCATTTTCAACTATAAAAGCAATATATGGTACCACCAAAGAATATATAGTATTAATGGTATGAGTGCTAAAATTACATAAATTTCAATATGGACAAAGATTATATAGACAGTACTATATAAACAAAGATTTTTGTTGAAAAACTAAATATGCTTATAGGTATCATGTTATATTTAGAAAATAATTTTTATTCTCAAAAACATCTGCGGTAACATGGGAAGTCTAATTTGTTTTATACAATTTACTAATTTTACTAATAGAAACAGTGGAAACTGAAGTCAGGATCATATTCAAATCAGAGAGATACCTATAATTAGCTGATGAACCAATGTAAATTTCTTAAATTTGATGAAACTTATTTTCTTCATCTATAAAGTGGGCATAGTAAAAACATCCATATCTCATATGAATGCAAAATTCAATGAGATGATATCTAAAACCTTAGGTTGATTGGCCCAGCGAATAGTATTCATGCAATAAATTTTAATTTATCTCTCTCTAAGAAAGATGAGATTCGGAGATGTCACAAAAATCTCTGATTGATATGACTGCTAGAAAATTACCATGTTTACTTGTACAGTTTCCTTCTTTTCTCTCCTTTAATGTTTTCACTCCAAATTAAAACAGACATCTTGTATCTGGTCTGCCATCATCATTAATATCCTTTACAAGCTCTGTGATTGCCACAACTGCAAAAAACCTGATTCACCAGAAATGACACACAATCAGCAGTGAATTAATAAATCTAATATTTACATCATATCCTTTCAAATCAATCACTAGTTAAATTGAAGGGTTGTCTTGAATGGAGGTGCATATACATTTGTAAAAGACTGAGTGGAGACTTGCAGATGACTCAGATTACATGGGGACAATCTTTTCTGTCAATTTTAGGTTTGACACTTAGTAATTTTCATCCAAAGAAAAATCAGTTGGTGGTTAGGGTGTGCCAATGCGTTTCCACAGGCTGGGAGGTGTCCTGGGCCCATCGTAGTTACGCAGTCTTTAAGAGAGCTAGCAATGCCCTCTGGGTCCCTAATGCATCCTTGGTGCATAACATTTAGTAGAGACGCACACATGCACATGAGTGTGTGTGTTAAACAAATGAATGAGTAATGTATTCCTACACTAGAAATATAAGAGGTAAGAAACAAAAGTGCTATAGATCAAATATAGAGAATAGAAGATAAAAAATAACAAAACTTTGTTCCCACAGTTCCATGATTCAACCTTAACATTAACATGTCTCTAAATACCATTAGATGATAGAAAGCGTCTCAAATCTGAAATGGCTACTTTTTTAAGGTGATGTTAAGAAGAAATATAGAAAAAAATACGAAGATGCTTTTCAAATTTTTCTTCTCAAAGTATGTGATCAACTAATAAGCAGAATGCAAAAAGAGGAATATTCCAAATTATTTTTTTACATCATGAAAGGAAACTGGACTAGCAGCCATCTTACTTGAAAAGAACACACTACCATTTACCAAATTTACCCACAGATTAAAATAGAGACTAGGGCCCTCCCCTGGTAGCGCAGTGGGTTAAGCAATGCATTATGAAGCAAACCGCAGCCACTGCAGCTTGTGTTCGATCCCTGCTGCCAGCCAGAGAGGTGACCCACATGGTGCAGCAGACCGCCCCTGCCTCGCCCACAGCTCCCCTCAGCAGTGTATCTCAGTCAATCTGCCTGTTCTGCTCCCCACTCTGTCTCTGGTGAATCCTCTCACTGCCCACACTTTTGGCCTGTACCCCAGTTCTTATATGAATAAAAAAAATCTTTAAAAAAATAAATAAATAAAATAGAGACTATTCAAATATCATGAAGAATGACTCCATCATTTCTGTTCAGAAACTAGATTATCTGAGGCATCAGGATCTTGGTATAGTAAAATAAAAATATAAATGGAACAGTTCCAAAATGATGACTACCATATAATAAACTTAAAAATTATGAATTATTTTGGAGCTATACAGTGCAATACTTACTGAGTGGTACAAAGTAACTAGCAAACTAGTATTAATATGTAAAATCAATACAACATAATCATTTTAAAATTTCATAAAAATATTGTTGCTGGATATATACTCTAAGTACTTCTATTTAAAGTCAGTATTCTGGTTTCTTTTTCCTTCTGATCAACAAGTATTATTTTTCCTTGTCTCAACATTTATGCCCATATATTTCTGTAAATATTGAAATATTCTCACTTATGATTTTGTTTCTTGATAAATCTACATAAAATGGCATACCTATTTACTTCATATTTGCCCTTTCTAATTACCACCAAATTCTAAACAGTAAGAAATACTTTTCAAAAATCTTTGTTTATGAATATCACAGTAGTATTTTAGTCTAAAATTCAAATTAGTGTTCCTGGTAGGAAAAGTTTAAAAATCACTCCCCAGTCTTTTGTAAGTAAATATTGACATTAATAAATCCAGTTACCTGAAAAGGGGTAGGGACGCTGAGCAGACTGGCAATCTGGAAGGCTTAAACACTAATATGCTGACCACACTGTGTAATTATACAATTTTTTTTTTCCAAATCAACATGTGACTGTGTAGGAGCTGGGCGGGTCTTCAAACTTTGCAAAAATAAGTTCTAGAGGTTCTAATGACATTCATTTGAACAGTCTGTAGGCACAAAGGAATTTCAGACACAAAAAAATCATTGTTCTAAGTGCACAGTTATTAAAAATGCTTTTCTATAAAGAAAATGCCCTCTTTCTTTCCAGAGACATTTACTAAAGTCCATAATGTATTCAATTTTCCCAATAAGCTTACTAGTAAAAAATGCAATATGTTTCCTCAGTATTTCAAATTTCACTAAATTTATATTGAAAATGTTTTTCCTTTAAAACAATGACATAAGATAAAATGTAAACAACACAAATTCCCTTCCAAATGTTCTTTAGGGAAAGAAGAATAATCACTAAGAACCCTTAGCATTTTCTACAAAAATACACCTGAGATTATATCTCATAAAATAATATGTGGAGTTTTGCCAATTCATTAATTTTGAAACCTTTGACTTTTCTAGACTATTAACCATGAGCACAATATCCAGACTGCTGGGCTCGAATTCCAACTTTTCCACTTAATAACTATGTGACCTTGGACAAATTATTTAATCTCTCATTGCCTCAATTTTTGCACTTGTAAAATGGGACTAATAAGAGTAACTATCTCATGTGCCTGTGGTTATTGAATGAGTACAATTATTAACCATTACTAACAATAACATAACCATATATGTTTTACATAGTCCTTCCCTAATTCCAACCTTCCTCCACCCATTGCCATAACCCACTTCTAATACTCTTTAAAATAATCAAGGAATGACCTCTTACTGCTCAGGTCATTGGCTCTTTCCCCAGAACATCTACTCAGATGTTCCTTGGCTCTTTCATCATCAAAAATGTCTTTCTCCTGGTTTTCTCTGAACTTCCCTGCCTTGGATCTTTATAATTCACGCCTCTGTTTCTCATCCTCCTCCGAAAGACAGAGTCAAAGCTCAGCACATGTCTCTTTTTCCATTTGCCTGAGTTCTCTCCTCCCTCATGGCTGTCATCCACTCCTGTGGTTCCACACTCATGAGAGCTGACTGGCTTTCCAAATGCATCTCCATTTCTGCCCTCTCTCGAGCTTTAGCATCTGTCTCCTGTTTGATATTTCACTTGCTGGCTCAAATACTGGCACCAAAGTAGAGCAACTGGATTGAGCTGCTGGACAAACACAGCTTTGAAACTTGGCTACTACGCTTACAAGTTGCATGACCTTGATGAATTTTCTTAATTTCCTGAAATCTCCATTTCCTCATCTATAATAGATCATTTAGAAAACCTACCTCAAAGGCGCCATTAAATAATACAACAGATGTAAGACATTTGACATAGTGCCTGATCCACACAAAAACATCCAACATGTATTAAATCATTATTAATGTTACATCCAATTATGTCCAAAATCTTTTTCACATTCTACACATATACATATGAAGTAACTTAACTCTTCTTCCCCGTAATTTCTAGAAATGTTTTTACTCCCTCCATAATTTTCAAGACACCATATTTTATTATTTTGTATTATTGTTTCCATCATCTGAAATAAATATGGTAACATGCTCTTCAACTATAATTTCAAAAAACTTTCAGCTTTGTGTGTTGCTGCTTATTTTATTTACTTATATCCTGCAACCTCTCTTGCTAGTAGTCACAACCATGTAGTTACATTATGAAAATTAAGAACTAATTAGAAGTAAGTTTCCTTAATACCTTCACCCTTTTGTTTATTGCAGTACTATTTACAATAGGTAAGATATGGAAACAGTCCAAATGCCCAAAATAGATGACTGGATCAAGATGTGGCAGACATACACAATGGAGTATTATTTAACAATCAAAAAAGATAAACTCATTCCATTCCCAGCAATAAGGTTGAAGCTGGAAGGGAATACGCTCAGTAAAATAAGATAAAAGGAAAAGGAAAAATATTGGATGGTTTTACTTATAGGAGGAATATAGGGGAACAAATAAGGGATCAGGGAAAAATACATACATACATACATACATACATAAATTAACAGACAACCATAAATCAGAGACATTCTTCGGGGGGGGAGGTAAAGGAATAAAAACAGGGAATAGAAGAGCACAAGGGACTATGGTGATGGTTCACAGGTGAATTAGTAATGGGAATTTTACGGGGACTACACCTGAAAGGAGAATGCATACAATCATACACTGTACAAAAATTAACAATGATGTGTTTATATATATATATTTATGTATATATATATTTTAATAATGAAAAGGAAGTCTCCTTAACGTGGCATGGCATGTCCTTTTTCTCATCCTCCATTTTGTGTCTGGAATTTGGATATGACGGCTGCATCAATCACAGCAGACCCTGATGATAAGAGCTCACTCTGGAGATAACAGAATGATATACAAATTGGCAAGAGGAGCTCTCAAACAAGGTTAGGACTGACAACCACTAAACTGATTTTTGTTTTTGTTTTTTTTTTGTTTGTTTGTTTTTTTCAGTATAAGACAGCATAAGTACTTATCTGGGAATTTTCTTTTGTTTATAGCCAAATCTAAGCTTAAGTGATTAGAGAATTAACAATACTGCAATGCTGAACTTTCCCAAAATGCATACCCTTCATTGTTGCCAGACGAGTCTCTTCTGTCTCCCAGCTTGGTTGGGCACAGACTGCTTCATTTGCCTGTATGTTCTTCTCACCCTCAAGTATCTTGGGTCTGTTCCATCAAGTAGGTTCAGATCCACAGGGGCCATATCTGATCTTTGAAGTGCTCAGCTCCCTCCCTCTGATCCTCATATATTATAGCATTGATATTCTGTCCCTTATCATCAATTCTCCACATAGGAAAGTTTTGTCTCCTGAATTATTTTTAAGATCATTAGTAACCAGGTTGCAGGTTTGTTTCTCCAGAAATAGATCCTGAGAAAAAGTGCAGGATGCAGTTATTTATGAGGGATCAACACCAGTGAGAGGAAAGGAGAAGAGGAAGATTGGTGAGGAAGAAGTTGAACTGCGAGGCAGCCTGACAAAGCCTGTGCTAACTGGGGCAGGAGCTCAGGGTGAACAACATCTTGAAGCACCGTACAGGCTACGAAGTGACCAAACCGCCCTCTGATGTGGCTGCCCTGGGAAGTTGTGACCTCAATAAAGGAGTTCTCTGAAGATTTGGCAGACCCTGACAGAGGTGACAGTTGGAGAAAGGTTGACAACCATACTCTCTACAGCTTGACAGTATGATCTTCCTCAAAAAGGGAGATGGGCACATCTACTACGCTAATTTTAATATTAAACTTGCAGTAGGTGTTTGATAAATATTTACAAAGTACTTCACTAAACCTTCTTTGCTGCCCAGCCCAAAAAATATGGTCTGTATGAAGTTCATGAGATGAATCTAGAGGCCACAAGAAGAAATTTAAATGTTTCCTAATAAGAAAAAATAATCTTTTCCATTTTCCTCTGCTTCCTGGAATCAGAATTATCTCTGCAAAAGATTTAACTCCTTGTTGTGCAAAACCTGGCTTGTTCACTTAACTCTGTGTAATACCTACCACCAAGGGCTCCAGACACATTCCCGCTGAAGTATGAACAAGAGGAAAAGAGCTGCCCATTTGACTTGCTTCCTAGGAAATATTTTTTGGGGAATTCTTCCAAGAAAACAAGCTTGCCATTTATCTTAAGATCATGAAAGAAAATTAATGTTGCAAAAACCTTGATTAAGCTTCCACTGTTTCTCTCATATGTTCCCATTCTTCTCTCAATATGCTCAATTCTCTTTCACTCTCATCTCACTTGGAGACCTCCACAGAGTCTCACAAATTTTCAGAGGTTTCATAAATGTCTCTATCCCTTTTTAAAGGGATAAACAGGAAATAACATAAGAAAATTGGCCACTTAATTGTTCACTCTACCCTTCCTTCCTACCCTATCACTCTAACCATGGCCAACTGTGTTGTGGTTACAAAGGGAGCTGAAATAGGAATGTGAAGGGAAAGTCAGAATGAAATGAGGTTTGACTTTGGTCACTGGGAAATAAAACTCAGCAGGGGAAAAGCCAGCAGAGTAAGTGGTGGGAGTGGTGGTGGTGGTAGTGATAATGATGCAGAAGAAGAATGGAAAGCTAGTTGAGGGTTAGCCAAGACCTACCAGCCTCTCTTGGCCTGGCCATATGAGCACAGGTAGCAAAAATCTGTATTTCCATGACATATATGAGTTGTGACCAATACATTAATTTTAGCCAAGAAATAAGCAAGACTGAACCACCACAAGGTGAGTTCACTTAGTGTGACTGCCTGCTGCAAATCTCCATCTATCCACTGCTTCCCAGAATATATCTTTATGATAATTTAGCCACTTTAAGAATCACTCCCATCTGTTCTGTTACAAAGATAGCTACTTCAAGAGATCACTATCTTTGCTGCCAGTTGAGGAGGGTGGTGGCGCTGGAGATGGACACGCAGTCTACAGAAAAGTCGCCTAATGTAGTTTCCATTTGTATCTCGCTGCTTGAGTGTTTTTGAAATGTTTGTTTGTTGTTTTCTTGATCCCCCAGAGCCAGAAGGCCTTGTCAGAAAGTCAAACTTCAAAAGTGACAAACTGCTCTGATTGTATGAGGATGCTTTAGTTGCTAGGGAAACTGTTTTAAAAGGAGAAACAGATCAGAATTGTGAATTTATAACTGGGAGAAGAAACAGATGGAAGTTTCTGAGTGAATCTAGTTTACTTTGAGACATATTTGAGATCTATGGGCGGCAAGAATGAGTAATATTTTATAGATCATAGATATAACAAAATTATCTAATCAACTATAAACCTCTTCCCACAGCCCAGAATTTCTAAATAAAAATGAGAATTACTTTATTTTCCCTTTGTTTGCCTTATAAATCAGAAATCTGTGGTCGTGGAGAGGCAGGGAGGAATCAAGCAAATATTTTTCTAGGCAACCAACCTATGTGATCTAAGAAAGTGATCCGATCCCAATCACTAAGCCCTCCACAACCAAAAAGCCCTATATCATATGTGTGATCTCAGGAAAAGACAAGCCCCCTCATGAACACTACATTGTAAAAGAGGGGGAAATGAATGTGAAGTTATTTCTGACCCATTTTGCCATTTCTGCCTTTTTACAGAAAAGGATAAGGAGGAGGGTCAATTTCCCCTCAAAATACCTCCCTTCAACTCTTGATTAAGCCTAAAACATCTAGAGCTTCATTCTTTTTACCTTATAGCAAGTTTCAGGTCCTTTCCTGAGAATTAATTTTGATACCAAGGGAAAGGAAAAGAAGCAGGTTTTAGATTATTTGGGCAACTTGAAGAGTAGCGTCTGTAATAAGATAAAAAAATTTAAAAATGGTAGCTGAAGGAAATATTATCAAAAGTAACTATTATTACTACTTTTATTATAACATCACTACTAATACCATAATTTGTTATCATCAGCACCAATATTATTATAATTCATGACATCTTCACCACTATTACTACTATATAAAGAAAATAGCTGCTCTTACTTGAGTATTTACCATGTGCCAGAAATGGTTGGTGCTTTATTTTCCTTATAAGTTCATTCTCAGGAGCTGGCAAACTTTTTTTGGTAAAGGACCAGATGGAAAATATTTTAGAATTTTTGGATTATACAGTCTCTGTCATAACTATTCAACACTGCCATTATATTATAAAAGAAAAGCAGACCTAGGAAATAAGCAAAGAAATGGGCTTGCTTGTCGTGTTAATAGGACATTATTAACAAAATCAGATGGTGGGCCAGGTGCAGCCTGCTAGCACTAATTCACTAGTGCCTTATCCCACAAATACTCTTACAACACTATGAGGCTGGAAAGAGCATTCTCGTTTCTCCAATGAATAAATCAAGCCTGACAGAGGTGGAGAAGTTTATCCATGGTCACACAGGGAACAGATGGAGGGCAGGGCTAGATTTTAGGTCTACCATGGCCAAAGCTGTGCTTCACCATCATATCCCAAAGTGTGTGATACAAGATGATTTTAGCAGACACATAAATGAACTGGTTTATTATTCCATTCATTATAATATGCATGAAAACTCATAACCAGCAAATCTAACCTTTGATTTTACTACTGTTATTTCTTTAGACAAAGAATCAAGAAACATCACAAATGATCATTTTCACAGCCTTCCATTTTTAAAAACCAAAGGAAAAACTATATCTGATTTTGACAAACAGGAAAAATGTTGAAATACTTTTTTCACCTGATCTTTACAAAAAGCCTGGGAGGAAAGTTAGTGTGATATTATTTTCCCCATGTTGCAGTTAAGAAAAGCTAAGGTACAAAGATGTTAAATAACTTACTCAAAGTCACACAGTGACAGGGTTGCCCAAGGCAGAGCAGGCCATTCACTGGACATCTGCTCCAGAATGCCTCCTGCTGTGTCATTGACATGGGTTCTCAAGGCTCACAGCTGTAACTACTCAGAGATTTCTTGCTTCACCCATAAATGAAGATAACTAAAAGCATATGAGTTGTGTTTCTTGGACCTGGCCTGTCATTGGACCACTAATGGGATAAGAAAGAGCATGTGTGTTTTGTAGTGTAATGGTGATGCTGGTTCCTTGATTTCCATCACAGCAGGTTGAAAGTGCTTTTGGATTACCCATTTATCACTTTGCAAGCACCAAATGCTAAATGACTTAAATTTGAAATTCCATATGTGTTTTTCAAAGAGCTCTCCCTCCAGCTGCTAATGAGCTGTTTGACCTTAGACAAGTCACTTCCTATGTCTGACCCCAGAGTCACATCCGTAAAACACAGCTCCTGAGCTAGATGAGTGTTTTTCAAACATTGCATTGTGACTGTCAGTGAGTTCTTTTCAGCACTTTTTATAAGTATTTAGGAAAGAGAAGAATAAAATGGAGCAGATCAAATTTAACAGAAAACAGCCAAATACCTGTTTCAGAGGTTATGTATCAGATATATATGAACACACACACACACACACACACAGGATTTGTGCTTCCTGAGTTTGAAAGCCATTGAAGCAGACAATCGGAGAGCTTTGCACTGCTTTAAGATTCAATAACTCTATAATCCATTCTCACTACAATAAAACCACTCAAACCATTCACTGAAATGAGGGAAGTCAGTAGATCTGTAGTTCTGACAAATTTCTCAGTACCTCAAAGTCTTGCTATTGTAAAGAAATTATTTACAATTATTCTATTACTTTTATTATATTTTAATTCCATTTTATTATTAATTCTATTATAATGCTCTTTAATTATTATAACACTATCAGCATATTAAATAACAGAAATAGCAGTTTTTCTACATATTAAGTATAACGAATTATATCCCCATTTAAACATATTTTGATTGGGAAAAATATGGTCTATGAGGAAATAAGTTCTGAAATATCTGCTTTTTATGTGGTATTATTTGCCCACATATAAATGAAACAAGACCAAATAAGACATTCTGTAGTCTGACAAGTACCAAATACAGGACCATTTTATTTTATTTTATTTTATTTTAAAGATTTATTTATTTATGCATACAAGCACTGGGGTACAGGCCAGAGGTGTGTGGGGGGGGTGAGAGGATTCACCACAGAGAGTGGGGAGCAGAACAGGAAGATCAATGGAAGTACACTGCTGAGGGGAGCAGTGGGCACAGCAGGAGAGGTCTGCTGCGCCATGTGGGTCCCCTCCCTGGCTGGCAGCAGGGATCGAACTTGTGCTGCAGTGGCTGTGGTCTGCTTCATAGTGTGTTGCTTAACCCACTGCGCCACCAGGGAGGCCCTACAGGACCATTTTAAAGTAAATCAAACATACAACTAGATATATAAAAAGAGTAGAACTTTTCAATTCTTCTTTTCATTTGAAAGGTACAGTATATGCTAGTGCTAGGTCAACATGTCATGACTTATGTTGAAAGGACAAATCACCTTTCTGTAGAAAAGTCCAGTCAAAAGAATTTGGCCATTTTGGTCCTTTTCAATCTGGAAGCCCCAGGAGAAACATTGCCTCCTTTGCAGAAATGGTAGTGCCAGGGTATGTGATAAATTGAATGAAAATGACAAGAGAGACACTTCAAGAATTCACTTTATGAAACTGAAACCCATTCTATTTAATCCTCTCTCTCTTGGGTATTTAATTCCAGATCCCAGTCAAGTCATGTTGTAAAAAGTATCCAACTTGACAAATTATCAGTGCTTCACTTAGCTTCAATTTCCCTTCTGGAACTATATTCATGGATTAGTATTCAGAAATACCACCTCATTTTAGTGTCAATTTTGCTGAACAGAAAAAAGACTGAAAACTGGAGAATTAAAAGTCCAAGTTCAGAAATTAAGTACAAAGAAGTGAGAGAGTAAATAAGAATTTTTGCATACATTGAATGTTTGCTAGTTCTCAAATAACAGAATGGGTATAATTAAAAGATATCTCTAACTGGAAGCTTAGCTTTCAGTGGGTTTGCTAGAGCTGATCCTAGAAGAAGATGAGCTCACCAGGCTATTTCCAGGCATGAAGGGTGAAGTTGTTGCTTGCTCCCCACTACTATCAGGAGGTGATTACATTTCATGGACGGTCATAAAAATTACCTTTATAAATGAGGCTTATTCATACCCTTATAGACAGCACAATCCAAACAGACTTCTGGAAGATATATTGAATAAAATCTTTAATCTCATATTCAGTTAATAAAGTATTTCTGTCACTACCAGAGAAGAATTATTATATTGGTTATATTTTTATTCAACAGTAAAAGAAGATAGTGTTTAATTCAAACTTCACTGAACAAGATTTTGTGACCTCAGCTATTAGAATTCTTTTTCAAAATGAATATAGATTTTATAGTATTTACTCTTCAAATTTCATGCGTATTTTACAAAAAATACTCATTTTACAAAAAATATTTTAAATCAATTTTGAAATTTTATGAATTAAATGTGTTCTCAGTTATGAAATTCCAGTGTCCAACATTATACCCAGAGAAAAAAACAGGTATCATAATTATGATGATTCAACTTTCATTCCTCAACCCAGATTGGCTATTAAACTAGGGTTATTTTGCCAGTCATTTGGCAAAGGTTGATGACATTTTTGGTTATCATAAAAAAGGTAAAAGACATGCTACTGGCATCTAGCGGTTAGATGCTAAGGATATTTCTAAATATCCTACAGTAAATAGGTCAGCATCCCACAACAAATATCTCTCTGTCCTAAAGTCAATCCTACTGAACTTAAGAAATTAATCTGTACCATTCCCCCCCACACACAAAAACAAGAAAAAACAAGAGATTTGGACAATATTGCCTTTAGTGAACACAGTAAGCTTAATGATTAGCGAGATAACTAAGTACCCTACATTAACCACTATGATTCAAAGTTATACTCTGCAAAATTATAAATCATTCCATGACCCCATAACTTGACTTGATAAGATTGCTTGAAAATTTTAAACTCATGCATGTCAACTCTGCCATGCTGTTGTGTGTGTGGTGTGCAGGCATATGAAAGACTATTCTCCCTCACCACACACCCACACATACACATACATATACAGACTCACATAAGCACATGTAGTAATTAACACAAAGTACTCTCTACACAACTGGTACTCATTACATGTTGAAAGCTGATTTCCATGCCAACCAACTGGTCATACTGAAAGGGTCAAGATGACTGTTTTGGAGACATCAGAATTAATATTCTGATGGTCAGTCAGTGGAAGTTGTTCCGAATAAAAAGTGAAAATAAAAACTGTCAAACTTTACAACTGCCTATGGAGGTGAGAGTATCCATCTGGGTGAGATTAAGTAATTTTTAAGCCTACTTGACTTGAATACAGAATAGGTAACTTCAACATAATGACTGTGCATAACTTTTATATTTCAAGACAAGACTTTGGTATCCTATCTTAGAATGATGAGATAATGGCACACTTTATGCAGCTGTCAGGTAAATTTCTGCCAGAAGAGATATAGTAGTGGGATTATCACAGATGAAAGAGTTGAAGAGAAAACTTAAATCCCTTTGGGATCAGATCTCTGTGATGACAGGAAGATGAAGTTTGAGAACTTCATGTTCCTTCACATTTTCAATATCTAACAGCACAAGAAAAAAACTAAAGAATCCGAAAACAAATTCAACTTATTTTTCATCTAAGAATGATGCTTTCAAGTTAGAAACAAAATTATTTCTAAATTGGTGAGAGGGACTATCAGTAAAGATTAAAGAGAATGTTGGTAGTCATGGCATGGGTACCTTGAGACCCTACTGCTATGAAGAGCTTCAATTCAGAAATTTAAAACATACACTAGATCAAATTCAGTTTCATTCAGAGACTTGATTGATGATCTAGTTTTTGGTATGGTCCCATGGTTTCGTAAAACCTTCAAGTCTGACCGCACTGCAAACTGTGTAAGTACTTTTTCAAATGTTCATTCAAGGCCTCTCTGGTGGCCTAGGGGTTAGGTCTTAGTGTTGTCACCATGACCACCTGAGTTCAATCCCCACCCAGGGAGCTAATCCACATATAGCACGGGAGACCTCTCCTGTCTCTTCCACTGCTCTCCTTAGTAGGGTATTTCAGTAAGTCCACCTGCTCTACCCCTACTCTGTCTCTGGTGAATCCTCTCACCATCCACCTCCACCGCCAACACTCATTGCTGACCTACACTCCAGTTCTTCTATGCTAAAATAAAATGTTTAAATAAAAAACAAAATGCAGATTTTAGTTTAAATATAAACTCAATATTTGGATTAAATTGAGTGTTTAATAAAAGTTTCACATATATGTGGTAATGCTAGAACATAGTGTTTTAATTTTTGATCTGCTTCAAAAAGATTCTGACTCTGATTCCTGAGAGACTCAAATGGCCAGGTAACAACATTCTGTAGAACAGATTGTCTCAGAATTAGAGTTATGTTGACTTCGTTATCCATCAGAAATAGAACTGTCCTAAAATCCAGGTCCTTCAGCTAACCGTATCATTCCTCAGACCTGAAACAAGTATTCATTCACATTCTGTACTCCTTTTAAAGAAAAGGTATAGTTCTGAATCCTGAGGCAAAATTATTTTGTGACCTTGGGATATAAAATTAACCAGATACTATAAAATACCAAGCAGCCACAATTTCAAGTTCAGATAAGGTAACTCCCAATAATAGTTATATCATAAAAAAAAGCACTTTTGCTGGTTGAAATGTTATTATCGTGGCAGGACTTCTTTTCTAAGTAATTAAAGTAATGTAACTCAGCATGATTAAATATATAATGAATCTCTGAAAACTCATATATACCTTTTAAAATCTGAAACAATTTATTATTTATTCAACTGAAACTTATAGAAAATCATGTTTCTCTGAAAAGATAAATATATTTTATTTTTGAAGGTATTTCTGTTATGGGATCACAATTTGTTAAAAGGTCAACATAATTTTGACAATGTATTTTATTTCCTTTATTTTGGGGGTGTTCCACTAGAAACAATTCAAAATCTGCTATTGGCCTCAAAGGTGGATCAGTGTCTGCTACCATCTGCATACAGAGGAAGCACGTAAGTGTTTACTACTAAACAGTGAAAGGGGAGTCTCAGTCTCAGGGTGTTAGCATGGAGAGTTGTTTTAGTTGAAGCAGGGACACAAAAAGCATAGTGGGTCAGTGGTCTCTGTAATAAGTTTCTGGAATATGCACCATTCAATTAAAGAATAAGCTCATCTTTCCATTATGTGGTTAATGTTCGTTTATTATCTTGTGCATGTACTCCTCATAGTGGAAAAAGTAATAATACAGATCAATAATTTTCTCCATGCCATAATTGATTGTATGGCTCAACCCCTGAGATGTGTTTACTCATTTTGAGACCTCTCCAGTAGGTACAATTTTAGCTCTTCAAGCACAGTGAATGGTTTTTCAGACACAACGTTTTTTTGTATCATAGAGACAGATAAACAAAGCTCACCAAAGTTAGAAGTCAATTTTCCCTAAGATCCAGGCAAGAGATGTGCTATGGGAGACATTCTTTGATTTCCCTATAATTTAAAGAAAGGGTTAGAGACATGGGGGAGATGAGAGACATTTATCTTCATGTATAGATTAAGCAATGAGGCAGTCTTTATGAACAGTCATACTCTTTGACCTCTTTCATATCTGGTATTGTTACAGGGCAACCCTAATGTAAAATGGGTTTGCCTGACATCTTTCCTCCCTAACAGTATCAAGATGGTCTCATCTTCCAAAGAACCTCAAAGAAAGCAAAAAAGGGTAAAATAAACCAACATTTTTGCCAATACTATGCTTTGCCTTTTCCCTCAGATCTCCCACTTGAACTTTATTCACACTTGTTCCTTCCTTGAAGCTCTAAGATTTATCTGACCTTGACATATTCAGGAAGTTTGATGTTTCAAAAACCTTGTCAAAATTTCTCTCTTTTTCTTGGATTCCCTCAGTTTTACTCAGTCTAAAACCACCTGGCTTAAACTAAATATGTGAAGGTTGGAACACACATTAGCATAAGAATATGTATATTTCCTCTTTGGAACAAGAGCTAAAGTGAAAATAACACCATAGCCCTTTCTAAAGACTCCCACAGGGAGCTGCTAAGCTCAAGAAGTTGAGTTCAATAAGGAGTAAATTCTGTTCACCCAGTTGTTTTCCCTTTGGACACATTTCCCAAGTAGAGCTTCAAGCTCTACAGAAATTCTGGTTGCCGACTGGCAGATGGGCCTTCTGGCAAAGGGCAAGAATCTCTCACTGCACTTTCATCATAGACATCTGAATATATCTTGCACCTTTTAAATTTTTCTTAATCAGTTCAGTAAATGGTAGCATCACCCAGGCCAAGTATGTATTTTTGTTTCAGTTAGACAAAGTAATGGCCCTTCAACAAACACAGTCATGTGAGTTGAGAGTTAAACATACTGTAAAATTTTCTTGGGGCTCCTTCCCTGGTCTGGAGAGTAAAGGAACAAAGCCCTCTTCATGGGCTCCATCTTGTGTGCAGGACAAAGATGCCTAGTGTAAAGCAGTCTTTTCAGATTAAAATAAAGAAAAAATATTTAACAATGGGTACCCAGGCTTTGCATCCCTGAAGTTCACTCCTTAGAATGGTAGAGTCACATCTACATTAGCATAACTTTAGATCAGGATATTTGGAAGGAGAAGCCCTTCCTAAGAAGGATAATTAGATGCGTAATGTCAGTGACTTACTATTTCTATCTATATAAACTAAATTCAAACTTGTGTTTGCAAAAATATTTCTCATAGAGTAAAATCTGTTGGACTACAGCCTGGATTCAAATTCTTATTTTGATTATCTAATAAACTCTGCCTAACACTGAGACTTCATTTTCAGTTAACAAGAGCTTAGGTTCTTTTCTCACTGCAGCACACTCTTCTATGGCCCCACAGTAAAGAAGAGGAACACTGGAGAAGAGGCACCAAGAGCTTTTAAGGATGTCCTTACTTATCTGAAATCCCTTAGCTTCTTTGTGCTCCCCTTAAAGGGAGTTGCCATTTTCCCCACCTCCACTTATATACAGATACTTTGAATTACAAGTGTCAGTGTGTCATGAACTGGGCTGCCTGAGTAAGGGAGTTACCAAGAACCAGGGGTGCAGTTAAGCGGCCATGCTTGGTATACAACTGAACACGTGTTGTCAGCTTGTGCTCTGGTCTGCTTGTTACCAGGACAGGACAGATGGCATTAAACCATGTGTTGGGCAAGTAACTAGCTCACTCTCTCTGTCTCTCTCTCCTCCCCCCTGACACCCCTTCCTTTGTAAATAAATATTTTTATTTAATTTCTCTCTGCATGTCTGCTTTTGAGTCTTGTACTGAATTCTTAAATGCACAAGTGAGGATTCATATGTTGCTGTGTCCCCTTGGGCTGCCATGAAACAGTTGCATTTATTCCCTTTGCCCTTACTTTTCATGTCTCTCCAACCCTTTAATCTCACTGACTCCTTCCATTAATCTGTATCCTTCTACAAATTAACAAAACTGCTATCTTCAAATATCCCCCAGAGAATTTTGACATGACCAAAACTGATTATGATAATCATGACATCATGCTAAACATGAAGTTCAAAGAAAATATGTACCAAATTTTACTATTTGACAGGTGTATAAGGCTTTTACAACATTTGAAAATTAACTTGTATAATTTACATCAAAAGGCTAAAAATATTTTTCTGCATATCAGCATATGCAGAAAATCCAACACCCATTTATGATAAAAACTCTCAGTAAACCAAGAATAGAGGGGGATTTCCTCAACTTGTTAAGGAATATTTACCAAAAAAAAATGTACAAATAACATAATACTTAATGGTGAGAAACAGATGTTTCCCACTAAGATCAGGGGCAAATTAATGATGCCTTCTCTCACCACACATTTTCAACATTACACTGGAAGCTCTAATTAATGCAGTACAAAAGAAAAAAAGAAATGAAAAGTTTATAGATTGAGAAGGAAGAAGTAAAATTGTCTTTATTTAAAGATGATAGCTTAGTCTATGCAGAAAATTGAAAAGAATCAAACAAATAAATGGAATAAGCAATTACAGCAAGGTAACAAGATACAATGTTAATAGACAGTCACTTGCTTTCTTACATACCAGCAATGAACAGCTGAAATTTGAAATGAAAAACACAACATTATCTACATTAACGATTCTCAAAATTATTTATTATAAATCTAACAAAGTGCACATAAGATCTAAGTTAGAAAAGGTATAAAATTCTGACAAATAAAATCAAAGATCTAAATAAATGAAGAGATACTTCATGTTCTTGAATAGGAAGACTCAATACTATCAAGATGTCAATTCTTTCCAACTTGATCTGAATTTTTTTTTTTTGTAAAAGCAAAAGACCAAGAATAGTCAATAAAATATTGAAACACAGGAACAAAGTTGAAGGACTGATACTACCTAACTTCAGGACTTATTGTAAACAGTCAGTACCTAGATATACAGTAAACATGACAATTTGCTATTAGTGAGAGCAATAGCAAAGAGCTCGATTGAACAGAATAAATAGTCCAGAAACATAATAAAAATACTCTTTCCAACAAATGTTACTGGAATACCTAGACATCCACATGCAAAAAAAAAAAAAAATCTAGCCACAGACCTCATATCCTTTAAAAAAGTGAATTCAAAATGGATCACATAAAACTACTAGAAAATAACATAGTAGAAAATCTATATAAGCTAGAGTATGGCAGTAATATTTTCACATATACTACCAAAGGGTGATTCATGAAAGAGGTAAGTGATAAGTTTCACTTAATTAAAATTTAAAACTTCTGGCTCTCAACTGTGCTGCCAAGTAGGTGTTGGTGGGCATTTGTGGTGGGTGCCCCATCCTAGTTGTTACCATGAGTGGGCCCAGCAGAATTTAGAAGGAACTAAGATGCCCTTCAGTAGGTAAATACATTGTAATACATCCAAATAATGGAATATTATTCAGTACTAAAAATTACTCAGCTATCAAATCATGAGGAGACAGGAAGAAACCTTGAATACACATTATTTTTTTAATACATATTTTAAGGATGTCAGACTGAAAAGGCTACATACCGAAGGATTCCAACTACATTCTGGAAAAGACAAACATGTAGTAATAACAAAAAGTTCAGTGGTTGTCAAGAGTTGGAGGGGTCATGAGGATAAAGAATAATGATGAATTTCAGTCATTTATTTTTTTCTTCTAGAATTCATCAAATAAGGACTATTAGTACATTTTTATTGCTTTTTCAGCCTGTTCCCCTAGGGTACCACAGTTTTAACTGTTCCCAATATATCCCAGTTATTATAAAGGCCTTTAATCTCAGAGTCAGGGGAACATTTGAATAGTACATTTCTATTCCAGAAAGTCAGTCATTATGGATTTCTGCAAAAATTGTCTCTTATCTCATTTATTTTCTAAAAGTTTATAAGTGTATATGAATATTATACATATACATATGGAGTACAGAAGATTTTTAGGGCAGTGAAGATACCCTGTATAATACAATGATAGAAATGTGTCATATATTTCTTCAAATGCATAGAATGTACAACACCAAAAGTGAGTCCTTAAGTAAACTACATACTTTGGTTAATTGTGATGTGTCACTATAAGTTCATTAACTGTAACAATGTGATGGGGGAATATTGACCATCAAGGAGGCTATGAATGTGTGGGCCTGTGAATAGATGGAACATCTCTGTAGCATCCCCTCACATTTTTTTCTCTAAGAACATAAAACCTTAGTAGTTTTTGAAAGAGATTTTTTACAAGGTCAATCAAATGGAAGATTTAGAACTCAAATCCAGATCTTTCTCACTCCATGGCACACGGTGATCTTAACCCTACCTCTCCAAGATATGTCTCTTGGACAGTAGCCAGTCAGAAACTACAAGAATGGCATTAGGAAAGAGGAGAGGGGAAGAAATAAATTTCAGTTAACCTGGCCATGCTCCTCGTTTCTCACTTAAAAGACTCCCATTTGTAGTCTTATTTACTAGAGATAAAAAGTATACATTTGATACAATTCCTAGTGAAAACTATGTACATAATATGTGCAGTAGATTTGAAATCAAATCTTTCCATACTATTGGATCTTCCAAGAGGTGAGTGCTACAGAATTTGAATATATTTCCAGAGTAACACTTCACATCAACTCAAAGAACCTTCAAGTTTTAATTATGTATGTGAATATGTATAATATTCATATACACTTATATAAACTTTTAGAAAATAAATGAGATAAGAGACAATTTTTGCAGAAATCCATAATGACTGACTTTCTGGAATAGAAATGTACTATTCAAATGTTCCCCTGACTCTGAGATTAAAGGCCTTTATAATAACTGGGATATATTGGGAACAGTTAAAACTGTGGTACCCTAGGGGAAAGGCTGAAAAAGCAATAAAAATGTACTAATAGTCCTGATTTGATGAATTCTAGAAGAAAAAATAAATGACTGAAATTGAATTTGTTTTTCAACCCAAGTATAAAAAGATTCCCAGCTATTGCACATGTAGACATATCCATCGGCTAGAAAGTAGAGAAAAACAATCAAATCATTCTGGAATGCATTTATGGTAGATTTAAATAAATCCTCTTCTCCCTGTCTCATTCCACTGGCATCTAAGTAATGTGATGCTGATTGCGTGAGCAATGCCTCACAAATAAAAGCTGCAGGAACACAAGAACATTCAGTATCCATTCATTATTCCCTCATCATAGACTTGACACACCCAACCATAAATGTGATTATGCACAGCACCATAAATAACAAAGCTATCTCCAGGTATTAATATGGCTAGTTCTTAGTTTCAAGGGACACTATTGGTTGGGGGGGGGGAGAATGATAAAGAAACTTTGTAAGTGGAGTTCATCCTAAGTTTTATCTGAAGAGTGCAAGAATGTTCAGAAATCAAAATAGGAGAGAAAGGACATTGGGGGTTGAAGGGGAGAGACACAGACAGAAACAGGCAGACACAAAGGTTGAATACAGACTCAGAGTGAGGAAGAAAAGCAGACATACATACAGAAGAGGAGAATCAAAGAAGAACAAAGTGGGAAAGTAAAGAGTGTGGCATCAGTAAATTGAAATCCTAATTCATAACTAAGAATATGTCAAGAAGATGGAATTACATTCAAAAGCTATTTCAAAACTAAAACATTCAATTCATTATATATTTTATATTTCCAAGTTCTTCATAGCAAAAAAAATTTAAAAACTTTTATAAGTACATAATCTCAAATTTAGTTCAGAAACAGTTATAGCTTAAATGCAAAGCAATTCTTCACAACCTGCAATTTGCTTAAATTATTTCTAAATTATATAAAGTTATGGGGAAATCAAGTTTCCCTGGAGCAGTTCCAAAATTGAGCACACATCAGTCTATATAGTTAATTTCCCATCTGTTGTCTGCTACCATTTTAAATAGTCATATCATCAAAAACATTGCTGCACCAAGAAACACAAAGACAGTACACAACTATCATTGGTGTCAAAAGTACAACACGGTGACAGTAACAATGAACTGCACTAATAATACTGCAGAACTCACAGTACATTCAAGTCCAAGATACCAGCTGCACACAGTGTCTGAGGCATGTGTCAGAGTAGAAGATGTCAAGAAAGCAATGGTTGTAACCACAAGGTCAGTATTAGCCAATAGATCTCATTGACAAACACTTGCCTGTGTCAGTTGCTGATATTGATGAGCTGCAAAGATGACAAAGCATTGTACAAATTATGCCGTCCTTCTCCCTGCTTTTCCAAAATCTCTAGACTAGAAATAGCAATGCATCTGTTATTTCAATCCCAACTGAATATATTAACCTATCCTGACCTTAGCTGTGTTCTAAGAGAAACTATGCTTACAAATTAAGGGAAGCCCTATTTTAAAAATTAATAGAAGGGCCGATCTGAACCGGTTGCAAAAGTGTCACTCTTTCAAGTGAAAAGTATGTATGCATTTATCTGTATCTACATCATATGGCTAGATTGACATAATTGTCTTCAAGTTGAAACCTTAAATTAAAAAAAAAACTAAAATTTATAACAGCAGCATTCTCAAGTTAATTCAAAAATTTTTGCAGTATTCTCTATGTGCCAGGAACCAAGGCAATACAAATGAAAATCGTGTTCTGCTCTCACTTGAATTCATATCCTTATGAGATAAACAGACAAGCAAGTGCAAAATGCTACACAATGAGTTTACTGCCCTGAAATAGGGGCGAGGGGTGTGTGCTAAGCTATAGATATATATATATATAGAGAGAGGGGTGTTATGCTAAGCTATAGATATGGAGAAGATATTTGCAGCACATAAAAACCAAAAGAGCTTATAGTATTATACACACACACCATATATATATATAATGTTATACAAATCAACTATAAAAATATTGAATAATTTGCAAATTTTAGGATGAAATTTACAGAAAAAGACAAATGACTAAAACAAAAATGAAAAGGCATTCAATCTTATTAGTAATCCAGGAAATACAAATTAAAATCATTAAGAAAAGTCTTTTCCAGAGCCTCACTGGTGGCACCAGGGGTTAAGTCACAGCACTGTGATGCTATCCACAGCCACAGAAGCACAAATTCAATCACTGACCAGGAAGGTGACCCACATGGTGTGGCAGACCTCTCCTGCCTCACCTGCTGCCCCCCTCCGAAGTGTGTTTCATTCTATCTACCTGTTCTGCTCCCCACTCTGTCTCTCATGAATCCTCTTACCAACCTGCACCTCTGGCTGTACAGTACTGTACGCATAAATAATCAATCTTTAAAAAAAGTCATTTACTACCCATGAAACTGGCTATGCTAAATACTGGCAAGGATACAGAGCAAAAAGCAATGCCACATAGAGAGTTAAAGGGAGAGCAAATCTATAAACACACTTTGGAGACCAAATTGGCATTATCCCAGAAAAGGGGAGTATGGTTACACTATATGAGTCAGCAATTCCATCTCTAGGAATACACTTTAGAGAAACTCCTATACCTGAACCAAGAACGTGCACATGAATATTCACTGATGCTTTATATTGAAGGAAAAAAGGAAAACTTTAAGTATGTGAGATTGTACAAAGTACTAAAATAAATTATTTATTTTTTCCCTTTTTTATTAAAATATTTTAAAATTTACATATACTTGCCATTAACTGTAATCCCCATGTGTTCCCCATCACCATCTCACCAGTGCACCATCACCTCAGTCCCTCATGCTCCCATCTTCCCTCAACCCTCCCCCTCCCCTCCCC
>JAGFMF010011393.1:5528735-5635069 GCA_019455555.1 Galemys pyrenaicus
AAATGGCCATCCTACCAAAAGCAATCTACAGATTCAACGCTATTCCAATAAAAATTGCAATGTCATTCTTCAAAGAAATAGAAAAAAAATTGATAAAATAAATTATTTAGAATTACATGCATCAACATATTTCATAAATCTATCTTTTATATCTTGCGAACAAAATTACTACAGAAAACTATCATACCATTTATATATTGTTAAAACACAGAACCAATTAAATATTATAGTTTATGTGCAATATTAATAAAAATGGTCACGTGAATTATAAACTCTAAATCTAGGTTAGTGAACTTTGGGCAAGAATAAGATTAATATAAGAAGGTGGAAACAAGAAGTTCTGATTGATATTTAAAGTTCATTCTTTCTCTTTGTTATATCTCAGAACTACTTTGAAATACTAACAATGAGTTGAATATGTAACAAAATACAAGTAAAGGCACAACTGGTTCTGCCTCAAGATAAATAACACTGGAACTAAATAAATGATATTACTGTGAGTCATAATGGGTATCAAAAATCTGCTATGGAGAAATCAAATTGCCTTGAAATTTTTCTAGTAAAAATATTTTAACCTGCACACTGATTCTGAGGTTGCAATACTTACTGCTTGCTTGCTTGCAACAGAAAATCTGAATATAACTGCAAACCCTTGAAGTAATTTGCACAAGGTTTGAAGGTTCCCTTTTCCACTGCTACTAGTAGAGATCAGCTAGTGTTTTAGGACAATGAAGGAAGCACCTCCCCCAGATCTTGTTCTTTCTCAAAATTAAACTGCTTGACAGGAACTCACTTGCAGGGGCAAAATCTTTTTGGCAATACTAACCATTGTTTCATCACGTACAGTGGGTAGTTCAGGAGAAAGGCTGAGTGGGATTGAAAGATTAGTCCAGTGACTCCTCCATGCAGTGGTCTTCACTGCAGGAAATTTCTTGAGCACCTACTGTGTTCTAGGTACTGTGGTAAGGAAATGAAAAGGGAAAAATCATATATAATCTGTTGCTAATAGTGAATAAAGCCAGGGATACTTCAGTTACAGAAAAGTCTGGGAGAGATGGGGACACTGATCAGGAAAATGAACCAATCCTTGAATCTTTAGGGCATTTCTGGCAGAATCACAAAAATCATGAATCTTAAGTTGAGATGTAACTGGTTTTCAGAAATTCTGAGGATAAAGAAAGGAAGGAAGGGAAGGGGAGCATAAAAAGAAAGAAAATATATTTATTTTCACCCACAGGAATGACTGGCAATGAAGAAAGCTTGTGGCTCAAGTTAAAAAAGAGTTTCAGTTTCTTCTGTTTCCTTGAGCAGATCTATCTATGCCTATCTATGTGCATCTATCTATCATCTATACAGAAATGATACACACACACACAGAGCTCTAGATCTATATACACATACATAATTGATAATCCAAAATGCATATAAAGTAATAAAAAATCCTCAGTCAAAAATACATCTATCTGTAGAGATAGATCAGATGACAGAGAAATGGACAAATAGATAGCTTTTAGAGGTTGATTAAAATCAGATTCATTGTAAATGCCAGAATATATAAAACCATGTAAAACAGAAATTAACAATAGAAACTGTATTTATTGAGAAATTCTCAGACCCTAGGAAAGGCCTGAGTGGAGAGAGGGGTAAAGAGATTACTGCTAAGTCTCAGAGCACAATCCTGCGTTTAAACTTTAGAGTCTAAAGAAGGTGAAGGAAGCAAAGGCAATAGGGGGTGAGGGTAGGACAGGTCAGCCTCCCAGTGCAGAGAAGAGGGCTCAGTGAGGGGTATTGTGTTAGGAATGACAAGCAGGCAAGTGGCCAGAGCCCACGTGACACGGCCCACAGCAGGTGATGGAAGAGCAGCTTCTCAGGACAGGCTGTCCAGTTCTCAGTATCAAGTTGCTTCCAGGCACTGCTGTGCTACATAACCCACCTCCACTTACTTTCTAACCTTACTAAAAGTCAACTCCATATCACAGTTTCATGTTAGGTATTTAAGGAATGTGGTAAGAGGCACCAGTTCTACTGTGGGATTAAATTAAAAGATAGTTGAAGAATCATGAAAAGAGGGATGGGACCAAGAGGTCATCGAGAACCCAAATTTTCAAACTCTGGGAACCCTGGACTTCCCACCACATGGGAGGGGGAAAAGCAAACCAGTTTGTTTGGAAATTAAGTATAAAGGTGATATTTCACAGTTGAAGTGCTTTTGAATATTTAAAACATCATAGCTGTTCCACTTACTGTATGTGTGAAAGTCTAGATGGATAACCCCAAATGTCTTTACAGTGGCTTTAATTGGATAATGAGAGATTGAGTATTAATATTAATGTTTTCTTTCTTTCCTACTTATCTCTAGTTTCCAAATAGACCATAATCCTTAGCCTGAAAATAACAACAAATTTATCATTAAAGCAGAAAATAAACCCAATAATCACTTTAAAGTTTACCTGTCCATATGAGTTTAAGAAAACATACTCCTCACAGTGAAAGCATTCTTTCCATGCTTTCATTTAAAAAAAAAAAAGTGTTTTATCTGCTTAAACTAGCAAATCTCTTCAAACTAGCAACATGATTTGGGAACAGGCATTCAACCAGATTGGCCAAGCAGAATTAAGAATTACCTGAGGCCTCCCTGATGGTGCTAGGTGTTAAGTCACAGCACTATGAAGCTATCCTAGACACTGCAGCACAAGTTCAATTCCCAGTCAGGGAGGTGACCCTTATGGTGTGGCAGACCTCTCCTGTCTCACCTGCTGCTCTCCTCAGCAGTGTATTTCAGTAGATTCACCTGTTCTGCTCCCCACTCTGTCTCTGGTGAATTCTCTCACCACCACCCCCCCCAACACACACACACACCTCTGGCCTGGACCCAAGTTCTTGTAAGCATAAATAAATGTATCTTTAAAAAGAAAAAAAAAAGAATGACCTGGCATTAAAAAAAAAAAATCAAATAGCATCCAATATAAACATAGTCTCTAGCAAAAAACTTCATTACATGCCTTATGCCAGTATACCGAGTTAAATATGAATTTCTGAGAAATACAAAATAAGTTCTTCTAAATATAATTATCTCCCTAAAATACTTAGAATAAATACTTTTTCAGTATTAGTCCCCCAATATTTCATGACATATTAATACTAAAATAGTAATGTCATTTATCTAAAATTCAAATGTAACAGGAGTCCTATATTTGCTAAAGCGAGAAATGCTATTTCCCATGTGCCAAGACTGTAACAAGCGCTGGAGAAGCACTTCAACTCCAGAATACCTGTTTGATATTTTCTGGGTACAATGTGGGGGGAGAAAATGAATAGATTACAAATCCAATTTCAAACACTATTAACCGAATCTGTGCAAGTTGGAAAGAGTAGGTGTCACCAAGGCAGCAGCTTTGATACAACAAAGAACCCCCTGCCTGTCAGGAATGGTAAATGGAGCCAGTTGAAACATGCCTGCCAAAATGACAGTAGGTCATGTGGACATATAACCTATTCAGGTCATTATTGCATTTTTCTGTTAAATTGCTGAGTGAAAATGAGAACTTGGACCACAGCGAATTGGATTCCAGATATAGAAAACCCTTAATTTCAACCTGCATGTGATGCTATTTTCTCATCATTGGAGAAATGCTCCATAATCCTCAATAATAGTTTAAATAATTCAACTATCTCTCTGGCAGGAAAACATATGTCCTGAGCCATGTATTTTGAAGATAAAAGCTCTGGATTGAGCTTTATCCATCTGTTTCTTAACCCATTAGCTTATTTGCAAACTTTAATGCTTTGTGATGATCAGTCAGGATTCTGAGTTTAGCTGTGGGTCCAAACTTTTCATCAGTGTGCACAGACATACTGCATTTGCCTTTTTCTAATGTTAATAAAACAGCCTTTGACAGCTGGGGGCAGCTGTGATTTCAAAAGTCCCTTGCCTTTTTAGTTTTTTAAGGAAAGTTTATTTTGGTAAGATTTTTCAAGATCAGACCTAAGAGTTATCTTGAGTACTGAATTTTTTAATAAAGTCTACATTTTAATAGCTCATCAGCAGTGATCTAAATCAGGAGTTCACAACTAAGGTGCACAGACCAAATTTGACCAGCCACCAATTAATGAATACGAAGCTTTATTAGAATACAGCCATGCTCATTTATTTACATATTGTGTTTTCCTGCTACCACAGGGTTGGGTACCTAAAGCCTACAAGGTCTAAACTATTGACTATGTGGCACTTTATTTTTTAATTTTTATTTATTTTATTTATTTATGTATATAAGAACTGGGGTTTAGGTCAGAGGTGGGGAGGGTGGGGGGTGGTGAGACAGAAGTAGAGAGCAGAACAGGTGGATCTACTGAAATACACTGTTGAGGAGAGCAGCAGGGAGACAGGAGAGGTCTTCTGGGCCATGTGACCATCTGGGTTAGCTTCCTGACCTGGGGATCAAACTCATGCACAGCAGTGGCTGGTGATAGCTTGATAGCACTGAGACTTTAACACCAGGGCCACCAGAGAGAGACCCCTATATGGTGCTTTACACAAAAGATTCACTAACATCTGGCAAATCGTGTCATTCGATATTTGGAATAGACTTTTAACAAGAGTCAAGGAGACGGATTATTCCCCTGGGGCTGATTTGGATATATTTAGGATATTGTGGCAGCTTTTGCATAGAGAGACAACATTTAAGACACTATCAATGCAAAATATATCTGGCAAAGAGTAAATCTAATAAAAGAGACTCTCTCCTTAAAAGAGGTCTAAGGCAAAAGATCTTTGACTGGATCATTCTCCTCTGTCCTCTGCTTCTACAGATGTAAAAGCAAAGAAATAATTATCCAATTACTCTAGGAATCAGGTTAACTGTTCAGTTTGATTTTGTTTTCCTTTTATCGTTTTAAAAACTAAAAATCCTTACAGTTCTTGACTTTGGCAAGTTCCACCCCCACCCTTAGGAAACCTATGCCAAAAATCAAGGAACAGTATCAGCCAGTCTCGTGATCTGTTGACGTATTGTACTCTAATTTTGGGAAACTAAGAGATACACATTTTTTATGCAGGACTCTTTCAGATTGCATTGAAATCATATTCTGGCTTTACTCTCAGCAGTGTTTCCACTATACTATGCAAAATATATTCTTTGAAACCTGGAGAAAGTCACTCAGACACAATCTATTGGGCTGTTATTGGTTCCCAGCAGGAAGTCTTGCAAACACTGGCTACAGATACGCTTCATTTCAGAAAATGTGTGTTACATTGCATGTCTATTAATTAAATCCAACTAACAGTGCCTTAGAGATACCTTCCTCCAGAATCACATTCAAGTAACCTTTGCAAATTATAGGTCTTGACTCTCTCCACTGTAGCTGTAAGGGGAGGAACAGCAGAGGCACCAAATGCTGCCTGTTGTGGCAACACCCAGAGATGCCAACCTGTTAGACTAGCTAGAGGAACACACATTGCTAATAACCGCACAATCACCAAGAAATTTTAGTTAGATCCATGCTTATCTGGAGTAACTTTGAGAAAGGTGATACAGACTGGCACAAGGGGGACTGAGGTTTTTCCTCCCTAAGCCACCCCTTGTACATTCACTGATTTCAAGCTCAAGGGAAGGAGAGGACAGATTGATGCATAAAGGTTAATGCTTCTCCAGTGTGATGAGAAATATATCATTTTGATGCTCACCTGAGCAGAAGGCTTCAGTAGACAAAAATCCAGTAAAATAATTTACTGTTAGACAACATTTTTAATTGAAATAATATAGGCTTACAACGTTATATAGTGCTTATTTCAAGTGCTTATACAGCCTTTTAAGTCGGTATCTCTGTATACCACTTGATGTCGGTCACCTCCATCCCCATACATTTGACTCCTTTTACCCAATTTTACCCTTCTTTCTTCTTCCCTCCCTTCTGGCACTCTTGAGCAACTGTCTTAATTAGTATCCAAATTAACTTTTTCTTATCTTATACATCATTTGTCTACCATACAAAAAAAAATGGTTTCGTAATGATGAACAAACATATTCAAACCCATTCTTTGAAATGTAGCTTAAAAGAGTGACAGATGCGAGTCTTAAGTTGGCTTTGTGGACTGACCTGGGGATATGAGTGGGCAGACTCTAGATAAGTACCTTTGAGACAGCAGACAATGGTGGGGGGTGGGGGCAGGGAGGATTCAGAATCATTGAGAAAGCAACCTGAATCAGATGCCCAGGAAGGAGTCAGTAGGAAATAAAAGAAGAAACAACTTTTAATGGGATGTTTCTTACGTCATATTCTTGATTTTCATGTTAACTTGTTTGGGTACATATATGTGGTGGTCAGAAAAAATAGCACTTTCATTTTTTAAAACATTTATAATGTTGAGGCATGTATACGGAATCTCTAAATGTTACTGCTACTAACAATAATCACTAATACCTACTGAGTATATAGCACATGCTAGGCAATAAATAGATATTTTCTACATTTGCCAGACTTATAATTACCACCTATTTACAACTATTGCATGCTTAAAAGTTGCTTGAATTTTTGTTCGCCAAGTTGGTAAGTTATGATGTAGTTATTGAATTCAACAAACCTAATAGAAGTCCATCTTCACAGAGAAAAGTGAGAACAGATAAGCATAAATCAACTTGATATGAAACTGCACCCTAAAATTACATAGGTTTGCAAATGAATGATAAATAAAAATTTTTGATTAATCAACATTGAAAAAAATCACCTTGAATAAAAATTCAGTAAAAAGCATGTAGGCATTTCTCTATTATTCAGGGAGTTGGGATAATTTTTTTCTTTAAATGAATGCAGCATCTGTGCTTTTCCAAATGAAGAAGTTAGAAAATTTGAAATCTTGAGCAAATTTAATAATTTCTGCCTATAATAATAACTTTCATTTATTGGCTGTTTATTGTGTGCCAAGTGTTTTACACCTAGTATTTCTAAACCCCACAGTCCTCAGGGTCTCTCTTAGTTCATAAACAAGGAAACTGAACACATGTCCAAAGTAGCAAAACTAACAAATAACACAAAGCCTTGAGTTATTTGAACTTGAACTCAAGACTGGTGTCTCCACGCTTGGTCTTAGTGTTTGATGCCACACATGTGCTTCCCCAGCTGTGTGAATGCTTTACAGATCACAGAACATCTCACTATGAACACAGGAACAGACACATACCCACTAATTTGCATAAATCAGGCCAAATCCAAACTCCTTTTCCTCACAGGCAAACTCACCCAACCCAAAGTATCAAAAGTATTATTCTTTCAGAAAGATAATTCAACAAGATACCTTTACTGTGATCAAAAAGTATTTGCTTTATATAACAAGAACATGAGAGCCAACAGGGAAAAAAATATGTTATAACTCTGATTTCATTTTTCCTTAAGAAAAGCAGCCCCACACCCACTCACCTCCCAAACCAACAGGGTTTGTGGTGATTAGTCACAGATTGTCCCACTCCAATTCAATTCACACTTCTACAAAGTGTAGGCAGGTCCCAGAGCTAAGCACTCAGCACTACTATAAAAACAATTACATGTTTCCACCTATCACAGCAGGCATATACTGGGAGTCATTTACCAATAATGTAGTGCCTCCAAAGTAAAAAAAAAAAAACAAAAAACTTATCAACCTCAAAGTAACAAGATAACAAACTTGGAAATTTAGTTTTTAAAGCTGTTGAAAAGCATCACCTAAGAAAGTGTGTCTCAAAAGCAAAAAAAAAAAAAAAAAGTGGCTTGGGAAAAAATTGATGACCAAAAAAGAGTAAGCTTAGGTTGGTTTAGAAGAGACTAAAAATGTGAACTCATAAATACCAGCCCATTTCCTGCCAACTTCCAAAATTTTTCATTGTATATTGTAGAATCACTCTCTAAAATCAAGCCTGAAAACAGATTAACATCGTATTGAACCTGTGTGTACCTCCATTTAATTGTGTCACTTAGAAACTGATTTAAGATTCACATTCATGAAAATTTGAGATTCAAGTTTTATTAAGAATAGCAGAGATCAACAGCAATTTTATAACTATGACCTGTCCCTTCTAGGCCATTGAGTCTCAAGGTATCTTCCAGACCAGCAGCATAGATCAGCTAAGAATTCATTAGAAAGTGTCCAAACTTGCTAAATTAGAAACTCTGGAGGTGGGACCCAGCAATCCATGTCATAAGGAGCCTTTAGGAAATTCTAAAATGTGAAAACACTATTCTAGGATCTATGAACTCAGTGATCTGGTTTACAAGAATTGGTTAAAATGTGTGCATTTATGACTAACCATAACCAAAGGAAAAATGAACTATAGTAATTTCTATCTTACAAATCTAAAAGGTTACTTGCAAACTATTTTGTATTGCTGTTTCTTCATTAAAGTGTAGCAAAACTGTACCGAAAATCTCAGTGAAATCTCCAAAGCCAATTTAACTTCTAAACTTAGTGCTATTTCACTTATTTCTGCTCTAATTTTTTTAAAGATTTATCTGCTCTAATTTTTATTGTTTCCTTCCTTCTACTGATTTTTGGTTTGGTATGGTCTTAATTTAATAGGTATCATAATGGCATATCTCTTCAGAATTAACTATGGAAAACCAAAAGCTGATTCATAGGAGTTATATGAAGAAGGTCAACTTTCCCAGGGCCCCTACCCCTAGTTCTGGACCAAGCCCACTGGAAGAAGACCATGAGTTTGGATGGTATGCGTAGTGAAGCGGTTGTGAAAGGCTGAGTTCCCCATAGTAGGAAAAAAAAAAAAAATGGGCCTTGGATAGTGGTGGGCAAGGCTGGAAGAAGAATGGCAATAATATCCAGTGGTTTCAAGGTAACAGGTGCCTTCCAGATGCTAACAAAGTCAACAGAAGCCCCTGAGACAGAATTAAAAAGAGGCACACTTGGAAAGCACTTTGCATCTATGAGTTGTTACTATTCAGGTATCTGTAGACAGAGAACTCAATCACAAAATATGCTTACATAAAATGTTGTCAGAGGGAGAAGAGCAAGATTGCTTCTGACAGTAAAACTGTTTTTCCTCTGTTCAAGTCTTCTCACAAAGAACACAGTGGCATCTCAATGTACACCACAGGATGCTTTGCAACAGAATCCTAGGGAACTCTGGAATATAATTACTCACTAACGGATATCCCATAAGCAGTGCCTAATTCTATATGGAATATGGCAGAGACTGGGTAGTCAGAGCTAGTTGTATAGAAAAGCAGAAAAGACAGATCCTAAATCATGGGATTTGAAGTTAAATGAAAGGGTCTCTCTACTGCCAAATTACAACACCTGGATCATGACTGAGTTTTTTTGTTTGTTTTTAACAAACAAGGTCCTTGTAGATAACAATGTTATCCAAATTACCTTGTAGATAGTATTCCTCAAAATATTTTTGAAATCTCTCTTAGAATTAACTTAGAAACTAGTTTATAACACAGACAAAATTGGTTTCATTGTCTTAAAGCCACACCTTTTTCATTCTAAAACTGCTACCTCATGACTTTTGACTCTAAAGATTAATCTGCTATTGAATGATAATTATTTAGCATAGATTCAAAAGAAGAGGAAGAATTATTATCCAGGAAGTTTCTAGAATTAGAAATATTATGCAAATATGATGATCACCTATGGGGTAACAACTTGAACAGATATCATTCATCATATTTAAGTCTGTTATCTTCGTTAAAACATGTACCACTGCTATAGTAAAGTGTATCTATGTGGATATTCCCATAAAAGACAATCAGATTGTGCTTGAAATTTCATTGTTAGAAACTAATTATTTTGGTAAACTATTGCTTCCTCCCTAAGGGTTTTATTTTAAAATGTAATACCTAGAAGAGAAGGAATACATTAAGTCACCAACAATTTTTTAGCAGCAATTCTGAATTCTATCCAGTGTTCATATTAATTCTACCCAAGATGTGTGTTAATGGAATTCTAAGAATTCATGATTAGAAAACTATTACATTTTGTTTTCATTAATCTCTAATTGTAATGTATCATTTCCTTATATTATGAATATAATCAACTAGTCACTATAAAATTAACACTTTCTATGTCTTTGATACCTATAAAAATCACACATTTTTTATCAGACTATGAGGGTTACAGATACAGTAAAATTTTAGTGACTGCTTTGAAATTGTAATAGGTATTAAACTTATTCCTAAATACTGTTATCTGATACATGAACAGAAAAGCATATATCACAATATCACCTTTAAAATATACTATGGTGCTTATATTTCAATATAAGTGGTTTCCTTTTTGAATATATTTTAAATAGATAGACAAAAACAAGGAGAGCTCTATCAGCTTCCTCAAACAGACAAAACACTTTGTTCAAAAAAGTTTCAGAATAGCTACCTTATGAGTTTGTTTTATTTCCTCTTATGACAGCAAAAGATTACAGAATACCGTAATAACTATGGAAAAGGTTCCTCCAGGTTAGATGGCAAATTTTGAATGTAATAAATGCTCCCCCTTATTCAGAAAGAAATACAGCAACATGGTTCTAGAGGCACATTACATAAACTGACAGCTTGGAAATCTAATATTAGCAGGATGTACCTACTATTCTCTGTGACCAATAGGTTAGCAAAGAATGTCTGCTTAAAGCAATCTAGTTTAACAATTTACTGTTATCTAGGATATCAACTGTGGGGGAGGAAGAGAAAAAAAGAAATGAAAAATATGACATTATATCAAGCTGAGTTGATCCCAGCATGATACTAAGTAACTGAGAAAATTGAAGGCGAAACAATAATAATGATGAATGAAGCTGGAAGAATGACTTATGGGGTTCCTTGGATAACTAGCTCTTGGTGAAACAGTAAAGCAGTCATATGTTGATGTCAGGAATACGCCATCCCTAAATATTAACACTAAAGAGTGAAAACGACCATTTAGTTTGTGTTACCTCCAAAAAAATCAGAAAAGAAATGGAATAACATGAGGAAAGGTTAGACGCTACACTGTGAAAAGATTAAAAAATGTTTAGCAAAAAAGACTGAGTAAGCCAAAACTGAATTCAACTACCCCACATTCTGTCAGTATTTTTCCCAAAATCTGCCAAAAGAACAATATTGATGAACCATTATTATAACAAAGAGAAATAAGCTGCAGTGTAAATTTGCTTTGAGCTTCTATTATTTTTGAAAAAAAAAAAAAAATTAAAAACCAGGCCACTTTAGAGGATTCTTCCCTAAATGTCCCAGAACAGCACAGTCCAACTAACACCTTGATTTTGGCCCATATTAAACTTCAAAACTCCATAAATGAAAGATAATAAATTTATGTTATTTCAAATAAAAAAACATAGCTATTTGAGTCTTTTATTGAAAAAAAACGCATTCTGAAAGTTCTGAGTATTTTACCTAATTTTGAAATAAAAATCATAATTTAAACCATCAAGTAATTGTAAAGGTCTCCAACTGCACATATATATGTAAATATATTTGTTCTATTTGTTACCTGTAAACATCCCAATAAGAAAAACGAATCCGCTTAATTGGGAAGGGAAAGTAACAACCATTGAGTAATCTTAATATTATCACAAGGAAAAAAAATATACCTCCTAGTTCTAATAAATAAGTAAATTAAATGGCAGGGAAAAGTTAAAGTAAATTTTAGTAGAATTTGTGACCTCTGTGTTGCAGATCTGAAACACAGCCAGGATATTTAGGACACCTGGAACGCTTAAGCATGTATATGACTTAGGTACGCAGGTCAATCAACACTAACAGCGGTAACTAACACCACCGACATGCCTGTAGGACAGCAGGAATCTGTATGTGGATAGAGGATACATGTAACATTTTCCTCTCCCTTGGGTGCTTCCTTACCTTCAATCTCCACTTCCATCTTAACTACTCTGTGTGTTGATTTGTTCCTTCCTGGTCCTCCACCTGGCAGTGGATGAGGAGGAGCACACCCTACACATGGGAAGTGAATCATAGAGATAAACAGTGGGAGGACAGTCTGGGAAAAATGAACCCAAATGCAAACCCTAGATCCAGAGGTCAAAATATGGCTTCTAGGATATCACCTAACTCTTTAAGACTCAATTATATCATGCATCAAATAAAAAATAATTCCTATCTCATCAGGTTGTTAAGAAACAAAATTTAAAATACATTTAAAGTGTTTAAGATTCATTCTGACAAAGGGCTTCACTAATTATTTCAGTCAATACTGTTGCGTATGAACATCTGACCTGCGCTAAACCAACAAGAAATTTCTTCCAATTTTTTTCATTTGGGTAATGGCTTATTGAAACTCATCATTCCCCTTGGATGGCAGTTTCTAAGACAAAATTCAGGAAACAGTTCATCCGTTTTCACTCACATAGCAACCCTAATCTGCAGCAGGAAAAAAAAAAAGCTGACATGAAGACCCAGAGATTGGTATCCAGGGAAAAACCTAGAGGTTATATATGCCAGTTTCAGATATCCCTGAAGGTCCATGCACCCCACGCAGCTGAAATCTGGATTTTCAGCCTTGGCCTAAATATATAAAGTTTGAGTCCTATCACTTATCACTTATACCCAACCTTGATTACTAGAGTGAAGATATGCAAGGCTTTGTGGCAGCCTGGATTTTGTCAGACTCCCCTACAATGTTTAAGGTATAGGTCATGCACAAGAGAGCTTTTACCTTTTACACCTCTGTGACTTAAATATTTAAGTGCAAAATTCATTGTAGGCAATTGACCTTCAGCCTAAGAGAATCTCAAAATGCTGATTGTTTGGAAGAGAATAGTAAAACTTTGCCTTAACTGGAAAAAAGTAGTCAAATCTTTGTTTTATTTCTTAACTAATTGAGTATTTTATTAAGCTTTCTGGACACATAATATAATGGCAACTATCACACAGAAGTCAAAGTCAGTTTCTTTCTTCTTATCAATTTCAGAATATTTCATTAATTCAGTTACAAATACATACTATATGCTGAATTAATCTTAATGTCATACTAAAGATCAAATGCCAACTCATGAATTTTAAAATTCACGACTGGTTCTCTCATTAATCACAACCTCCCTCTTCCCCAGAAAAGATTAAGCTTGATAAATAAATTTGATAAATGTATTTGGCAAATTAGAGTGTGTTTGCCTCCCATAAGGATGCTAGAATTTCATAAGATTCCCCAAATATTTCTATGTGTCAATGTCACTGATAAAGGCAGGAAGGTTTATGTAATTCATTTTGAAAATAAGTGTCATTGACCTTAACATGAAAATTAAAATAGGTTTCCCCCCGGATGTACCCATATTGAATATTTAGGTTTAAGATAAATCATCACTTTATCAAAGTAATCCCTTTCTCTACTTCATTTTCACTTTGTTTTTGGATGAGACATCACTTTCTAATTAATATCATATTGATTTATGGTCATGTGCTATCTTCCTTATTTGACTCAAAAGTCAGTAAAAGCTGCAAGTGCAGTTTTTACATCTTTATAGCTGTTAAGGCACCTGACTCAGTGCTCTGGGCAGAGAAGAGGCTCCATAGTGCAAAACCAATCTACTTATCATTAAATTATAATAATTTAATGTCGGAAGAAATATTTATTGTCTTCCCTAATTGCCTACCTAAACGCTGCCAGAACTGGCCTCTCTAAGTGGAAATAAGTAAGCGAATTTTGCACTCCCTTATGTGTGATCTCAATATAAGGGAAATTCCCTTTGTCACCAAATATTCAGAAAGTTGTCATGTGTGCACACACATAAACACATATAGTTTGGAATTTCTTTCTGAAAGGGAAAGGTTGTCATTCATGCATCAATTTAAATTAGTGAAATTGTTTACTTCCTAGAACCTCAGAACTAGAATAATGGGAGTTTCTGAGTCAAACATATGTCATATACTTAGTACTGAGAGAATCAGAATTTGCTTTTTAGTTTCAGAGGGCCGAGTCATGTGTGAATACATTTATCTTGATACATACACATATTTATATGTTTGACCTGATATGTAGAAAATTTTATGATACACAGAAATATTCTTGCCTTTGATTTCCAACTTTTAAATTATTTTTTTTAAGATTTTATTTATTTATGCATATAAGAGCTGGGGTACCGGCCAGAGTCCAGGGTGGTGAGAAGATTCACCAGAGACAGAGTGGGGAGCAGAACAGGCAGACTGACTGAAACACTCTGCTGAGGGGAGCAGCGGGTGAGGCAGGAGAGGTCAGCTGTGCCATGTGGGTCCCCTCCCTGGCCGGCGGCAGGGATCAAACTTGTGCTGCAGTGGCTGCGGTTTGCTTCATAGTGCGTTGCTTAAACCAGTGCGCCACCAGGGAGGCCCAATTTCCAACTTTTAAATTATTCCAAGTAAATGATTTGAAAAATGAAAAGTGTGAGAAAAGACATTTATAATAGCATTCTTAATTCCTTTTGTTTATATTGAAATATCGCACTATATATTTCAAGTATATAACAGCATTTTAAAAAGAAACTAATAAAACAATCCAAAGAATCAATAATTGGAACATTGTTCAACAAGATTTCTCAACACAAAATCTAATGATTACTTTTAGAGCCAAGATAAATGTAGAAAGGACATATAGAATGACGCTGAGTGGATGAAATTATGCAGCAGTATATTTCAGTGGATCTTCCTGCTCTGCTCCCCACTCTGTCTCTGGTAACTCCTCTGGCCCCGTACCACTGGTCTGTACCCCAGTTCTTGTATGTATAAAATAAAATAAATTTTAAAAAAAGAGAATTAATTATAAGTCTCACTCCTGATTTCTTCCTTCTGATTTCTCTACCACCTTTATGCTGATGTTTAAGATTTCTGAGATTGCTTTCCTCCAGAAAAAAAATAAAAAATGACTTAATATCATCCTTGGTGCTGTTCCCTTTACCTATTTAATAGTTTCTTTGAAAGAATAGGAGAGCTCTGTCCTTGATTCTTCAGCTAGAGGTGCTTTGGTGTAATAAGAAATATTCTCTGTAATTTAGTCTTAATGAAAAGAGTAAACACACAAGAAGTATTTGTTTATTGGGAAACTTTCTAGGTGTTAAGCATGAATAAATTCACTTTAGCTACACAATAATCATATGATGTGAAAAGACTTATATTCTTCAGATGATATGTAAAACAAGGGACAAAGAAGTTCATTGCTTAAGATTTTACAGCTAGTTTGAGCAGAACTTGGGTCTTCACACTGCCCATTAAAATTAAGAACCACTCAGTTGCCCTCCAATTAAAAATCAAGTCTCAACAACATGAACATCGAAGAACTATGTTAGGGGAAATCTTTGACAAGCAGCTGCTTGCTTATTCCAGATCCTCAAAAAATCAAAACTCAGAACTAATCATAGTAAAGTGATGTCAAGTGTGTGTATACAATTAAACTCTCTGATTCTCCAAAAATTGCCAGTTACTGAAAATGAATTATTTGGTGTAATATAAACTAGCTCCTTTGTCTTTGGTGATATCTTTTTCCCTCCCAGATTCTTCTTTATAGTTCTAAAAAGCTACAAGCTGACCTTCATTCACACAAGGGGAGAAGTGTCATAGTTACTGAAGTTGGAGATGCTTTCTTCTATAACATGCCAGTAATTTAAATGCTCATATTGTGCCAGCATTGATGATACTGAAGGAGGACAAGCCTCTAGGAAGCGATGTTTTAGCCACAATAATCTTCAAACTTCTAAATAATCTTTTCCTCAAAATTGAATAAATTTAATTAATGCCCTGAACTACAAATAAGTGTGTGCTCTGTTGTTCAGTCTTGACCCTGGGGATTTTGGGGGCTTTAACCACACACCAAATAATGACAGAGGAGTAAAAAGGGGTATGCCATAATTTTTCAGTCTCCTTTCTGAAATTCTGTTCCTTTAAGTCAAAATTATTCCCACACATCTGAGTTATTCTCAAATGGAAACCAACAGTAGTCAGCAGTCTTTTTCATAGTCAGAAAATCAGAATTCATCAATGATATAACTTCAGGCAAGCACAGTCTAAACAGACAATTTCTAAAGTAGACTTAGCTACTTTCCAATGAAACACTAATTGGAAGTCCTTGATAAAACAAATTATTTAATTTAAACCTGGAAATGGCCTTTCTAACTCTTTGTACCAATTATTTTCAGCCAATTAAGTTCAGCAGAATTCTAAAAGCACACAATGAATTCTTTAAGCAAAAATATCTGCCTTTCAAAATAAAATCTGGAACAAGATTTTCATTCAATATACCAAGAAAACATGCACACACACCCAGAAGGGGCGGGTAGGAGGTATATTTGCAGTATATTTACATCTAAATGATAAGAAAATTAATCATATGCACAGACTGAGCACACTGCTGTTGTGGCAAAGTCGTATATTTATCATATGTAAAATACTTCCTGTAACTACGAGACCATAAGTAAACTTCAAATATAAGATTTTCACCAATTAATTCCTAAAGGTGCACATGCCACACACACATGCACACACAATGACAAAGAATATATTAGTTCTCAGTTTAAAAGAGAAACAAAGTAAAGAGGGAAAGGAAAGATGAAGGAATTAAGAGATTAGGAAAAGAAGAAAAAAGTCTCTAATCTATTTTAGTTGTAGCCATGAACATTCACTTATTGACTCAACAAACATTTATTTGTGGCAGGCATGAGACCTGTTCCAAAGATATGAGGAGCCTAATTTATACCTGACTTTTTAAAATCATGTTATTTGTATTGTGGTAACATTGGTTACTGTAGCATATGATTCAGAGGTATAGGTTCACAGCTCTTCAGATGTTACACCATAGCCACCACCAAAGTACCCATAATCCTGCGCCATAGTCTCTGTCCCCCTTTTGTTCCTCACTTCCTTCCCTCCCCTTCTGATACCCTCAATTTTACAGTCAGATTTGTAGAGTTTGTTGGGTTTTTTTAAAGATTTATTTATTTATGCATACAAGAACTGGGGTACAGGCCAGAGGTGGGGGGGTGAGAGGATTCACCACAGACAGATAAGAGAGCAGAACAGGCAGATCAACAGAAGTACACTGCTGAGGGGAGCAGCAGGTGAGGCAGGAGAGGTCTGCTGTGCCATGTGGGTCCCCTCCCCAGCCAGCGGGCGCAGCAGGGATCGAACTCGTGCTGCAGTGGCTGCAGTTTGCTTCATAGTGCGTTGCTTAACCCACTGTGCCACCAGGGAGGCCCTGTAGAGTTTGTTTTATCTGTTCCATTGTTTAGGTTCTCTATATTCCACATGAATGAAGTCACCCTATATCTGTCTTTCTGATTCTGTCTTCTTTTGCTTAGTGACATGTCCTCCAGTTCCACTGCTATCGTTGCCCAAAATGGCAAGATGTCATCTTTTATAGTTAAGTAGTACTCCATGATATATCCATACACCATATGTTCTTGTTATCTTCATTTGTTTGCCAATGACCATGAGTAATTTCACATATTACTTTCTCTACTTTAAAATATTGAGAAATAGATAAGAAAGTTAAGCAGACCTGCCACAGGCTTAGAACAGGTGAGGATGCACTTCCTTGGTATTTCCCATTCCTCACCTCTCTCTCTTCTTTCCTTTTCATCCTATGATACTCATGGGACAGAAAGCGAAAGGACTTCTGTTTTCAGGGAAAGGTGTATAAATCAGATTATTGTACATGGTTCAGAAAGATGAATAATTAGAGATCAGCCATATCATAGATGGTCTTAAGGGAGTTTTTACTTCATCATGGAGAACTTAAAAATTTTTTATTATCTGATTTATTATAAAAGTGATTTTAGGACTATTGACTGGACTGCTATGCATATGGAATGGAGACCGATTTACAAAAGTTCCTTAAGATGTCCCAAGATATTATCTATAGACAATAGATTAATTGAATTCAGACAACATTTTAGAAAAGGCTTTTCAGAGTTTACTAATAGCGGGGAGTGAGTGGTAGGAAAAAGGAACAACTGCCTATTGGATTGTGATAATAAGAGAATCATTAACAGAAAAACAGGAAGAACGGTTTGTTGACGAAACTAATACATTAGGATGATATTCATTGTGATAGAAAAAATATATGGGATTGGAAGGAACACTACCAAAACAAGTCTCCACAGTTATAATAATGAAAATGAATTGTTCTCTGGTTTTGCTCACCTGCCCCTGTGATTCAGAAGGGAAAGGGCTGGAATGTATGTCTCCCGACTAGTACCTTTTTGATAACAAAAATGTCTAATGTAAACTCAGGTCAACTGGAAAAGTTTTCCGAAATCTCCTAAAATGAAATGCTTAAAATGTGTAGAGTAAAAATATGTACATTTCAAAGCAAAACTTTTTTAAAGGCAGTAGTTCAAAAAATAGATATAACCAATCTGAGAAAGTAATAGGATTGTCACAAATCCACAGGCAATCCAACTAGGATTTTCAGACTGACTTTAGCTTTATCTTTCCATTCCTTGTAAGATTTTCCTATTTAATCCATAGCACTCTAATCTTTCGTCTTTTGCATCTATATTGTCGATGGTATTATAATAAAACGTGTATCATTTTTTACACGAATTCCTCAGTGTAAAATCACTGGGAACAGGGCTGATATTTATTTTTTCTATCTTGGCACTAATACCATGTTTAATACATAAAAGTTCTCATTTACTCAATGCTACTGAAATTCATTTTATATTCTCTGTCTCTGGAATTGCACATATTCTTCAAAGACTGAAGTCTGGTGCCTAGTATCAAGCTTATAAAGAGCGACAGTGGTTGCTTTCTTACTTATACAGTTAGGAAAGAACATATACTTCTGTACATGATCTTCAAGGCAATCCAGTAGACCAAGGTTCAGTCTGTAAGTATCGCCTTTCTCTATCTAATATATGTATATGATTTTTTTCTGTTTTTCATTCTCATATTTTACAAGGTGATTGAAGGAGGTGATTAATTTCCCTTTTTTCTATCTCTCCTGTCCCCCTCCTGCTAATTTATTGCCTTTACATCAATAATTTTGTTCTCTGCTCTCTTCTGCAACTATCCAGTTCTAAAAATAGGAAATCTGGAAAAGTATTATTCATATAACCTAAGCAACAATGTATTGATTGCCCTTGATAATGAAAATATTCCTCAAACCCATTTCATAGACTTAATTTTCATCTAAAGATGTTATTGAAATATGTATTCTGTGAATGAGCATGGACTTGGTAAATGAGATCATATAGGCATAATACAGAGTATGACTCACAACTTTACTTTTACCTCAACACCTAATCACTGAACTTCCCTATCCAGCTGAGATTTGCTTCCTGTTTTCATTGACCTGGCCCTTTGGGACATTTAAAATACTGGTTTTAACAGTGAAAGACTAAATTACAGCACAGGTAAATAACTTCTCTCCTAGGATTTCTTACATCTCAGTTGAACTTGTTAAGAAGAAAGAGTTGCTAAAATAACTATGATTCAAGAAAATGTCATTTAGACAAGAAGCATTTTAGAATTTTGGCAAGAATGCCATTATCTTTAAGACATAATATTGTCATCTTTTAAAAAGTAGAGTAGATAACTATAGCTTTCAGTAGCTCTGGTGGTATTTAGGCTTTTCTGGGAGAATACTTGAAACACATAAGATTTCTCAAGGCACATAGTAATTTAATATGTCATTTCCATTTTTCCACTACCCTAGTTCTCCATATTTATAAAATGAGTGTAACAGTATTGAGCAGGAAGACTAAAATTACTATCTTAAAAATCTTTTAATAAAACTCTACTTTTTGGACAGAACTTTTACTGAAATTAGAGCACCCATTATGAATCAAATAGATAACAGTTTCAATCAAAGTTAAAAATATTTTGAGAACTACACAAGGAAAAAAAATACCCATTGGAGAAAATAAATTAATTTGGCCATTCACAAAACAAGCAACAAAGTTAGACATATTCTACTAGTCTCTCTTCCTCTCTGAATGTCCATTTACTAAATAACAAAATTTTTAAAAGAATACTAACTTTAGCTATTACTCACTTGTCTAAAATATTTTAATTTCCATCAAATTTTAATTAATATCCTATTTATTCAGGCATTTTTCCTCCTCATATATTAGTTGCCTCTCAATGTTGAGAATAAAGAGGAAGTATTAATAAGAGTTATTAGCATTTTAATAGTATCTAGTATCATAGTGGCAAGTCACACAGAAGTGTCTGAGCTCTGCCAGTCACCTCAATTTGAAGGAGTTTTAAGGGAGCCACATGCATAAAGACAAATCAAAGTAACATTTTATTGATAACTGTCCAAAAACCAGATTCCCCAGTGGGAGATTTTGATCAAAAGTCTGAATTGACAGCCAAGCACAATTATTTCCCTTATCCAAAAAAACCTGAACCAACACACTCCATTTAGACTGAAAGTAATACAGAGAAGGAAGGTGAGAAAGCAAGCTAGGTCCCGAGAGAAAAGTATAAAATACATTGATACAGATATTTGAAGATGGGGTAATCCTCCCTTCCTCCCCCCACCACCTTTGTCTTTCTCCCTCATCCCCCTATCTCCTCCCTTCTCATTCCCCATTGTTTCCCTCTTTGCTTCGAAACACTATACCCAATCAGTTTCATCAGTTTCTACATAATATAGCAGTTCTGCCTTTATAAATATATTGCTATTGTCATTGTTGAAACCACCTGGGCTAAACTACAGAGCTTTAAGCTGCATCTTCCTGCAATGGGAAAAGGAGAGAAGTCAGTTTTCATGTCACACTCTTAGTACTCTCCTTTCTCTATCCTGCCTTAGATATTTGGTTCTGATACTGTGAATTACAATCATCTTGGGGTCCAAATTCAATATCTGAGGGACCAATGTCACTAACAATATTTTGTATGAGGCATGGAGAAAGGAGTTGCTACTGTTCATCAGAAACAACATGGTCTCAATTCCTAGTGCTCATCTTCTCATTTTTTCAGAGACCTTTTGAACTAAATTAAATTAGCTTTGTGTCTTATTTTATATAATAGTAATATATATATAATATATAATAGTCACATAGTTGTCTTGGACTGTCTTTCTTGATAGAACGTTAGCCCTTTAAAGTAGGCAGGCGTGCTAAGTTCACATAGCACAAGTCTTCGTTAGGTCAAGGTCCCCTCTGCCAGGCAGAGGCAGCCCCATACCAGGGTACAGTACTATCAAGTGGAAAGCTGCCTGCATCTCAGGCACTCCTGCCCTTGACTGATACATTCCCACCTACACACGGTGACCTAAGGCAGAGCCAGTATCTGTATACCCCCAGTACTAACGCAAAGTCCAAAACATGACTGATAATTATTTATCAAATTTTATTTTAACAATTGAAATTTAAAGGATTCAGGAACACATATAACTTTTCAATTCACTTGCCAGGTTTCTTTTCCTATATCTTTTTCTCTTTCCATCCCTTTAAAACATACCCCACACAACACACAACCTTCATATGCAGTACAAATTCCTTTTCATTACAAACTTGTATTTCAAAAATATTTATTCATACTAGGCCTGCTATGTAACCTAGCTTTACCATGAAAATTTCATCAGCAGTAAAGTGAAACTATGGAACCTAATACAGTGTAGTATTACAGATCAGATTTTTCTCTTCTGTTAATAACTGTTAGTATATTTGTTGAATATTTAGTCTCTATTTTTGCCTCCTGTCCTGAACAATTTGTAAATATCTCCTTCATACCCTTGATAAGACTGGAGTGCTATTTAACTGCAGCTGTTACAAAGGTATCTTAGAATCCTTAAAGCAAAATATTTTACTGTGTTCAGATCATAAACTTCAATTCAAATATATCTACATATGTGTTTATATATATAAAAGAAATCTCCTATAATTTTTTAATCCCCATAAAGTAAATTACCTCAAAAAGTTCAGGAACTTGTCATAGTTGGGTATGATCAGAGATAAGTTTAGTATTGATATTTGTCCTGAAAGTCACAAGAAATTCCTACAAGAAAGGAAAGGTCGAGGAGGTCTATATTCTCAACGTTTCTGAACAATATAGGTCATACTACCAAAAAAGCAACCATTATCCCCTGAATGCAAATTTACAGATATTTTATTCATTTATTATCTTTTATGGGAAGCAAATGAAATAGAATTGCTATGAATATATTCTGTTGTGAGTTCACCATCATGGTGACAAAAAAATCCAAGGTTATTTGGCTTCTTCCACATTTCAAGATAGTAGTCATCCCAGGGTTGCAACTACTGAATTTCAAGATCTCCCATGCTCAGAATCCACGGTCAAAGTCCCAGGCTCCTGTTCTAAACAATGGAAAAACTGTACTGAACTGTGTTGTCCAAGTTCTCGATTCTGCCAGGTACATGCCACTTTGGCCACTAGCTCTCCATGTCCTTGACAAGTCATTTAATTTCTTATTGTCTAATTTCCAAACCTGAAAATTTAGGACAGAAATAATACAAAAATCATTCTAGCTATTGGAAGGAATGAGGTGTGATTACCTCTAAAGTACTGAGAATCCTTCCTGACACATATAAGCACTCAATAAATGTTAACCTTGTGCCCTTGAGCAACTTTCTTATCTTTTCTGTGTCTTAGTTTTCTCATTTATAAATCATGTACAAAAGCAGCAATCCTACCTTAGAGTGTTGTGAAAATCACAGGAGAAATGTAAAAATGCTCTGGGATTTATCAGCTTCTATGCAAATGAGAGGAGTGAATAAAATTAATATTATGAACTGCTAAGCAAGTCTTTCCTTTCTTCCTTCAGTCAAAGTAATTTTTATACTTTCTTCTTCACTTTGTAAGGGAAAGGTTTCACTGAAAAGAGCTAGGAATTTTACATCAAAGTAGACAATAGCAGTAGAAATAAAGGCATTCTTGCTAGTAAGCTTCCAAAGATGAGTTTTAGCATTTTTCTACATGTACAAGAGGGTTTTTTTTTTTTTTCAGTCTCACAGAGTGAACTAAAAACATGCTGCACAAAATATAAAAGCATTCTGCAGAAACAAAACAGGTAGCTCATGCCTGGCCTCCCACTGTTTATTTCTGCAAGTATTGCCTAGGGCGTGGACTCACAGAGTGTCTATCCAGGGTGCAGGGAGCACAGTGACCGCCAACAAAGGGAGAGAGTATCGTCTTCCCAAAATGGGGGAGAGAGATGAGTAAAAGCTTCTATGAATTGCTCCCAAAGGTCTGCTTGACCTTTCATGTGCAATGTGCTGTGCAGTCTGCCCTATTTCAGTTTTTTTAATAAACCATTACAGTTTCCCAAACTTGCTTAACTTAGACCCCAAACTTCAAGATGCAAATGCAAACTCTTGTCCTTGGGTCAAAGAAAGGGTTGCCAATTGCATCATAGTTGGAACATAGTTCAATCGCAGTTCATGTGAATCAGGCTGAGAAGGTCGATAGGTGGCTTAAAACATAGCATGTGACTCCTAGGTGATGATGCTAACAAAATCACATAAGCAAGTGTTTCTTAAGATGGTTGTTATAGAAACGCTTGAATATATATAACACAAAAGTTGTATTTATATATAATATAAAAATTGTCCTAAGACTCTTTCAACTTGAAAATGACCCGAATGATGTTATACTTTAGTTCTAAGCTACATGAGGGCAGGAATCAAACCACATCAAGATAAACAGAGTATATACTCTGCCCTCAAGGAGCTTACCAGAGATTCCACTCCTTTGGGCCTTAATTCAAATATCACTTACTCAGGCAGTCCCTGATCAACTTACTTTGCCCTATATTAAATTCCCATCCAACAGTCCCTGCTCCCTGTTTAAATCTTTCCATAGTATTGAACATTTTATATATATAATTTTATATGTATGCAATCTTATTTATTCATGTGCCACATTCATTAAGAAAAGTAGATCGTAAGTGAGCTGTTGATTCCAAATTATATAGTTTTCTTATTTATTTTACCTACTCTCTTTTTTCATAAAATGTTGGCTTGCTATCCTATTCCCAGAGCTTAAATAGTACTTAGCACAGAGAAGACAATTAGTAAATATTAGCTGACTGAATTAATGAGTGACAAAGGAATGAATAAAAACACACTCTGCAATGTACCTTTTTTCTAGTAATTATAAAATACTATCTGATAAGAGAGGACTGGGTAAATAAATTATCATTCTTATATAAAATGAAATATACATCGCTATATTTAACATGTAAAATTAGCATGTGTGCTAGATTTTGGAAGTCGGATTATGAAGAACACAGATAAAATGACCCCATTTCAATATACACATCTATTTGTATATTCATACTGATACATAGTGCCAGCCATGTATCTGGCATCATATTACTTGCTAGGGACACAGGATAAAAATAAATATACTCAGGAAACCAAAATATAGAAAGATGATAGAAATTAATAAGCACTATAATAAATTATTTGTATTCCTTCTGCTTTAGGATATGACCAACTTCTTGAGAAAATGAGTAGAGAAAGATGCAGGACTGTTGTCTCATGAGATAAAGGAAGTTTTATAAGTGCACACTGACTTAAATGGCTAAGCTGCCAGAGTAAATGTTATTTTGTTGACACACATAACAATGCAATGTTCTACTTCCCATTCAAAAGCAAAGTCACTATTTCTGAATTAATCACAAACACAATAAGATCTTGAAAATGCAATATAGGATTAAAATTGCTTTGGTATCTTTAATTTGCCCTGATTATAGATTGGGAGTTGTGTGGAAAGCCAGAGAATTCCAAAGAAGCATGTTTCTGCTTTCAGTGCAAATTCCACTGCATGGTGCCCTATCCAACATGGTCCTAAAAAATACTCAAGAAGTAGCTTTTGAATTTTAGCCTTTTCTTGTACCGTCCTTAATATACCAAAGAAGACTGAATCAAAGCTCAATGTGACACAATCCACCCTGTTTGTCATCAGTACAATGTGTCATTTACAAGTTCATCGAGTCTCTTCCATTACAGGGTGGGGAGCAGCTAAGAATAGCTGTAGAACTTGACTCTAAGCTGCTTGCCGGGAAGCACTGAACTCACTGCGTGACTCACTGTGGGATGTAAATTCTTGTGAGAGCACTGATAAAGAAGGAGCCTTTCAGCAAGGGAAGGAGAGAAAGCCTTTTAACAAGTTGCTATGACTGCTAAGAATTTCTACTGCTTTGGTCTTTTTGTGAGAAAGAACAAACTTATAGATAGGAACACTCCAGTGCATCAGCAAAAGGCACATGGCTCCATTTCTCTCATGCAGTTGAGATAACAAAGTTGGACAATTTCCATTAAATAATTTTTAATTCTGAAATAAGCTTTGGACATAAACAGTACCACAGGCTTAGAGAACAGAGGCTGAGCTGAGACAGCCTAGGAAGGCCTATGTGTCTGCCACTAGTGCACTTCTATCAGCAAACATCTCGTGGATACAGTATTGAAATACACACTTACCTATGGAAATAAAATGAAAATAATAATATAGGGGGAATTTTATGCAGCTAGACACTGTACTAAACACTTCTCTTGCATTTTTCCAAATTGTCACAATAGCTCTACAAAGTTTATTAAATCATGACTGAATTAAGTTCAGTTATTTTTCCCACCATCACAAAACTAGTAATCACGATAGCATTCTGCATTTTAGCATTCCTTACTTCCATTTTAATTTCATAATCACCTGCTATGTAAATCAGGAAATTAATACCTTATTATTTGAACTTCATAATGAGATTCTACACACATTTCTGCCTATGGTAAATATAATTATTAATTGAAACTTTATATTGCATTTGCCTAGAATGAGAATTAAGAGAAAAGATGTTTCTCTAAAATGTGAAAGAAAAAAAAAAACCATCATGAATAGTCACCATTCTCACCTGAGGTTTTAAAGATATGAAAATATAAAGATCACCTCCTTAACACCCAAAAGTTCTGATACCATTCACTATATTTCAACTTTTGAAATAGCAGATACATGACTATTTTGAAGAATGAAAATTTAAAATAATAAAAATAGAAATTCCACATGGTTCAACCTACTAGGTAACACAGCGCTGTTAAGGGCACGGTCAGTGCCACACAGACCTACATACTCCCACTTCTAACTCTGTGACGCTGACACATTATTGCTGTCTGAGAGCCTTTCATTGTAAAATGAAAACAATGAAAGTGGCCTTCTTTGTAAGAAGAGGATGTGTATACAGCACTTGCCACAGCCCTATCCCATAGTCAACCTCAAAAATGCTTTTGAAGTGACCATTGTATATGGTGTTGATGTACTTTCTAACCAAACCTGCATATCTTTCTCCTACAGGAGCTTTTAGGTTGAAGTAGACTAACATATTATTATGAGCCCTCATCTCTTCAGCGCTATCTCTTTTTCTGGGAAATAGATTCACGGTTCTAACCTTAAAGATTCAACTCTATACTCAAAGCTATTCTCTCATTCTAGGACTATATACTTAAAATTTGACACAATGTTTTCTCATATTCCCATCTTGAATCATGACACTACCATTTTCAAGAATAAATTTCCCATTATGATATCTTTCTCAAGAAATAAGGGGAAATCATCCTTGAATATATGGTAAGACAGTGATTGTAAGACAAGGGATTTCTAACACATTCTACAAACATTTATGACAGTGTCCATCCATTTTTTATCCAGATAATTGTTTTGATTTATTTTGTGTAACAGAAATATAGATAAGGGTGTCATTTAGAACTTTTATTAAAATTGAAAATGCTTATTAGTGTTATTAAACAGAGTCTAAATCTTTTTTTTTTTTTGCCAGATCGCAGAAAGAATACTGACTTTCTCAAGGCATAGTTGAACAACAGATAGATGAACTTGAAGTTTCTTCTACCCCAAGAGTATCATAATTTTGACAAGAACTTAATATGCTTTCCTGATTCCACTGCTCCTCTATTATTCAACTTCATTCCCCCAGGTAGGAATATTTATCACAGTTGTCCATGACCAGCCAATGTGACATTCATCATGATCTAAGATGATCATACCTTTCCTCCCCACGATCCATGAGGCAAGGATAATGCCTGTGTTATGTTAGTGTTATGTTTAGATTGAAAATAAAGCAAAAGATAGAAGCAATGAAACAGAGAGGGTCAGAACACTCAACAAATCATTTGAATATCTGAACACACCTGTGCCTGAGGTCCACATATCATGAACTTCCCAACCAACCAATAATTTATTTTTATTAAAAGCAAATTGAGTTAGATTTCTGACACCAGTTACCAAAACACAGCTATGTAAAATTCTTGGTATCATGCCTAGCCCACTGTAAGTACTCATTAGATAATAGTTATAGATGTATTTCTTTAGAAAATACATATTTCCTTGAGAAAATGAGGAAACAAGAATAGGGTCCTTATGGTCTCATCTAATTATTAAAAAGTGATTATTTTTACCTGGTTGTTGACAGACAGAACTTAAAAGAATATAATTAAACTACTCACAGATTTTTATAATTAGATAAGATAAAGACTTATTCTTCCCCTTGTTTCCTAAAGAACCTGAGCGTTAGGGTGATTAAAGTGTTTCTCATAATTAAATTGCTCTTCAATTTTAAGAATCCAAATTTTCTTTCTCATACATATCTAATTCCCAAAAATTTATCTATAATATTAGTGACATAATCATAATAATTAAGACTTATGAAACATTAGGTTTCAGGAACAAATAAAGAAAAGAAAAAATAATCTGCTTTCAAGGTGAGTCTCAGTGTTTCATATGCTGTACTTATTTCAAACAAAATGAAGATAATCAGCAAATTATGATTTTCCATTCCTGTTATTACTACCCATCCCTGCTATTGTGTGGTAATGAAAAAGAAATAAAATATTTGAAGTGTCTTATTTAAATTTAAATTACTAAAAACTTTAATACAAAAAACTGCATTGATTTCAAGCACTGAAAGAGGATGGCATAATGAATTACCAACAGAACAGAGATAACTAAAAAAAACATACCTACTGCAGGATATAGCTATTCAAAGGTTACGATTATAAACCATTAAATAACTTCAAATGTTAATACTGCTTACAAATACAAGACCAATGAAGAGACTGAGTTTAGGTGTGGTGTTTAGGAGGACACAGCAACTTGAAGAGACATTCCTGAAAAAAGTGACCTTTGAGTTGGCTTTACTGAAGGGTTGGATTTCAAAAGCCTGAGTTGGAAATGTGATGGAACAAAAGCTTCCAGACATAGTCAACAGCATGAGTGCAGAAACTCAAAAGTCCACGGTATGTTTGTAAACATAACGGTCATGGAGCTATAGGGCTTCATGTGAAAGGCAAGTGTCTAAAATACTCAAGTGTTAGGTGAAGAATACCAAGAGATGATCTCACTGTCTCCAATAGGCTTTCAGATCTCAAAATCTTGGCATTTAGGTGACTAATACAATGATGCCCACACAACTTGTCAGAATATAAAAAATACACTCTATTACCTGTAACAACCATTTGAGGAAGAGAAAGCACAACACAACTTCCTCTCCCACTACTTTATGTATCAAGTTAAAAATCATGAATTTGACTCTGAAGATAGCCCAGCATTGTTTACATTAGCTAAAATTAAAAAAAAAAAAATACCCAACTTAAAAACAATGTAAATCTATAGCAGCTGGTTAAAATACATTCTAATACACAAACCATGGGGCACTATTCAAATTCATATTGTAGAACAACAATGTTATGTTAAGTTACAAAAACCAGTTACTAAACGCTAAACAAAATTAATCCATCTTTGTGTGTGTGCTTCTGTATGCGTCTATGTAAAACAAAAAGATTATATTCCAAGGCGTTAGCATTGGTTGCTCCCACATAGTAATTTAAAAAAAACAAAAACTACAAGTGTTTTTATTTTATTCCCTTTGTTTATCTGTGCTTTAGGCCTTTACTATATATTACTCTTGTAAGTAAAAATACATGTGCAGGTTTCCCCTGATATCTGAATGTAAAGAGTTCCTGGGAAACCTTTCAGAAGCTCAAATTGCATAAAGTGAAGAGCCATTACCATTAACTTACATGGAAAAATTTTGAGTACTTCTAGGCCCAAAAAATAACCTATGAAATCATGCCAAATAACACATAAAACCTACAATAACAGACATAAGTGTAAGCAGGAATGATAGGATCCAAGCACAGCTTGACTAAGGAGCTCCCGGGAAGCAGGGTGCTGGGGCCACTCTCGCTGCTCCCGTCAGGAGCATGCTGCCTTTAGGATGAATGAATGGCTATTTTTGCTTTCTATCTTTTGTCATAAAGCAAAATACCTCTCTGGATTTCTTTTGGTTAATGAAAACAGGTACTAATCTTCATAATCATGAAGTAGCATCATAAACTCTGAAAGGGCAGGGGATTTCTACACACACACACACACACACACACATTGACATACACATAAGGGCTAATTCTTTAATCAGGGAAAAGTGAATGTAAACCAGACACTGACATTCAGATGTGTAATCAGAAAGAAAATGAGTAGATGAAGGAAAAAACATTCCCTTTTTCTCAACAAGAGCTCCCATGTGCAAAATCCCTTCTGGATACTTTAGTTAAACCATCACAAAACAATTATCAAACATGAATTCATTTGTTTAATTGAGACATTTGTTTAATTCTGAAACAGTTCTTAACATTTTAATAAGAATACAAGCAATTTTGTATTTTATAGCATAATAAAATATCATGTTATATATATTTAAGTAACAGGAAAAGGGGATTAAACTTTTTTAATTTCCTATGGCCATTACCTCACAAAGACGCTTAAAAACCATTTAATGATTACTTCATGGAAACCACAAATTATTTAGGTTGTCCACTGTATGCAAGATGTAAATGAGATAAGAGCTCTATTTATATAATTTTAAAAATGCATTAAAGATAAGATGTGGCATCAGAGTTGGAAGAGGGTAGGAGTATTTAGCTGAATATTACAGACCCTGTCTCGTAGGGTAAGAAAATTTTTCGACATGCTAAGCTTCTACCTTAATCATACCTTACCCTCTCCCCAAAAGTAAATAGTGTGTTTTGAGATTTCTTTCTTTTCAACTAACATTTATCTTTGTGTAAGGCAAGGATAGAGTGACAGTGATTGTAAAAAAAATACCATCAGCACTAATCCTGCAAAGGTGTCAACATTTTCATAGTTTAGTAATGAACCAGCAACAAATGATAAATTACAAATTATTGATGACACTAAACAGCTACCCTAGCAGAAGTGTGAGTACACAGGCAGGTCCACATTTACAAAAAGTTATTCAGGTATACTCCTGATTTTGTGCTCCTTATATGCATAAGATAAACACTTTCAGACTCCAAAGCACTCCCAGAAGCACCTGACAAAGATTGTTAACATACAAGATACCAATGTCCCATCCACAGAGATTAACATTTCATTTCTCTTAGGTGGGCCCCAGATATTTCCTCAAAGTCTTGAATGGATTCTAACTCTCTGGCAAGGCTAAGAAGCGTGATCACAAGTTATGGCTATGTTTATCCAATTGTAAGACATTAATGTCTAATTCCTTTCAAACAATTTTTTTAATTCTATTCCAAAGGTCTGCAAGGAGAGCCTCAAGCTATTCAGACAACTCAGGGCAAAATCAGCATTTTCTTTCCACCACCTATCTGATGAAATAGGCAAAAGGATGTTGATTTATACAATCTGTATTATTGAAAAACTGAACAGACTCAATCTTAGTGTCAAATAATCGTGAACTGTTTGAATAATTTAGGGTATGATCATATAATACAAATTCATGGGCATATTAAAGATGGCTTATCAAATTGCTTAAAACTGTAGAAAATATCATCAAAAATTAAGAGAAAAAGTACAGCTTAAAGTTTGCACACAGGATGATTTGATTTTGCTAAACAAAATAGAGCAGAGATAGTCTTAGAGAAGTGGGATCATGGGAAATTTTCTCTTTCATTTTCTATAGTTTCTACATGACTGCATTTTCTATAGTTTCTACAGCAAAAATACATTCAGTTAAAGGATTGGGGGAAAAGAAAGTTCTTTATCACTAGAAAACGTCCCCCAAAATACTATCTATGCCTTTAAAAAAAGTTTTTTTTTTTTTGGTCAACAGTTAAAGTTGATATCAACTAGGCTACTCAACATTTATAGAAAGCATATGTTGACAGACTCAGGAAATAAGAAATACAAGTTTGTGAAGATGCTAGAAGGAAATATAACCATCAAAAATGGGTTGGTCAAAATAAGGAGAAGATAAAAATACTAGTTTCCCCACTGAATAATCCTGCCTGGAGAGAGCCTACTACCAAGTACAGCTGACATTAAAGAAATGCAAAATTGGATGCCTTTGCCAAATATGCTGTTATTCTCAACACCCATGGAAAATCTACCTGCATAATAAAATAGGTCATATGAGTCATAGGAAAATCAAATTTATATTTTTCCATTCACATATTCCTTGAGAAGTTTGAAACCCTCAAAAGATGGTCCTGTGCACTGTGTCATCGAACCTCATGACTTTCTAATGAGTAAGTACACTCAACAATTTGAAGGCAGGTTTAAAATAGCTCTGCTTAAAATAAATATGACATTTTAAAACAAAAAAAAACAGAAATGCCTACAGGTCAAACACTGTGTATAATCCCACAAATTATTTCCTGTCACACAACTTCCATAATAAATTTTCCTATATTCCTATCCATTGCTGGTCAGAAACAAGCTGATGCACCTGCACAGCACTAGAGAAGAGCATTTAAAGGGAGTTTTCAAAAAATAATTCTTAGTTCCCTGAGTCCTTTACATAGGTCTATTTCTTTCAAATAGAAGTTCATAATGGAAATACAAATTAATTGTTTTAGAACAAAACTTATGGTCTTGTTTTGAAATAATGTAATATTGGAGGGGGGTAGTCTGTCACGTATAGAACAGCTTGCTTTCAAACACCTAGAAATTCATAAAAACAGCCATACATTTGTCTAAGTACTTGAAAATAGCGGTCAGGAGCCCATTTGCTTAAAATATATCTTAAACACCATATTTTTTCAGATAAAAATATGAGGTCTATGTTTTAAGCTATGTTGCTCGATTCTAGGACAACAAATGTCCATTTTACACATCTCATTTACAGTGGTCACACTTACATGGGAGAAGAATGCCATCCTACATCACATCCAGAGCATACATCATGTTTAGGAACAAATCAAGGCGAGGTGGTTAACATAATTGCCTGGCATTGTTTTCATTCACTCCTAAAGAACTGTGGCAGCTTTTAAAATTGATTGTGGCTTTTAATTCTTGAACAAGGAACCACAGACCAAGATAATTGGCACATTTGTCAAATTTAGGGACTAAATACTTAAAGTGACCAGGCTGTTTATTGTGTTTGCTATGAATCGCTGAAACTGCACTAGCAACTGAATAATGATGTGTTCTTTTTTTAAAGTCAAGAAATGTGGTTTTTGCTCTACTTGCAGAAGAAGAAAAAGCACTGGAGTCATCATCTCTTTGGTAACTACGATAAAGCAGCATAACATGCAACTGTCTATAGATCTGACTCATGTTGCTTCTCTGGTTAATACTCAATTTCAGTGCATCTTCACCTCACAAATTTGGGCTTACTCCTACCTTGCTTCCAGTTTCTATTCATTCTCGTCCATTCCACAAATTATTGCCTTAAGAAGTGCCTATATGCCATCTTTAGCATTTTGGTCACTTGGCTTTTTCTTAACTTAGTTACAGTTGTGAACTTTTACTAAGTAGTCAAGTCCTTTGTAACTTCCCCACTTATTTCTAGAGCAACTTACACCTGACATCCCTTTCCCTAATTTTAAGAGAAACCCCCATCTGTCTCTGTGAAATATCCTTGTTTGTACTAGTTCTGAGTTGGCTGGTTCCACTGGGTATTTTGGTTCTGTTCAGGGTGAGTTCAGAATATACTTGATGTAAAATATTAAAGTCAGAGGTCTGTCACTGAGTGACTTTCTTAGAGAAGGTTGTAGATGGGCAAAAATAAAAACTTCTTGAATAAACCAAAAGACTAAGAAGGGAAAACTATTTATGCTTAACTCAGCATGTTGTACTGAGTTTCTTCAACTCAGCCTAGTTTCTCAAAATTGATGTTTTCAATTATTTGCATTTTAACTGACCACAAAGGAAATAGGTAAAAACTCAATTAAAACATTTTTTTCCTTTATAACGAATACAAACACATCATAGAGTAAAATGCAAAATTCACATTCCTCTTTTTAAGATATAATTAAGGTATTTTCCAGAAATTTCCAGTTTGATAGCATTAGGCAATTCAAACTATTTTATGATAATTGTTCCCTCCTCTGATGTGAGGCTACCTCAAAGGCAGTCATTCTGGGTTTTAAGAAGGGTGAGTGGTACTGTAGGAAATGGGGTGTGGTGAGTTGCTGCTTGGCAGAAGTCTCAGAGTACACTAGGAGAAAACTTCTAAGAGCATCCAGATTTCTTCTCAGAATTGATGCTGAACACACAACCAGCTCTTACCTTTCAAGATGCTATCATGTTCCCCATTATATTTCATAGCTTTTTCCTATTCATGGTCCTGTTCCTACATCCCAATCCATCTTTAAAAAAAAAAAAAGCATTACTAAGGGATAAGAAGAATGATTGTGATGGCTAATGTTATGTTAGCTTAACTGAGCCAAGGGATGCACAGAAAGAAGATAAAATTTATTTCTAGGTGTGTCTGAGTATGCTATGGGAGAGATTAACTTCTGAATCAGTACACTAGGAAAAGAAAATCCATCTGCATAGTTTGTGTGGGTAAGTGTATATCACTAGTTGTTTGAGGGCCTGAATAAAACAAAAAGACTGAGGAAGAGCAAAGTCAATCTCTCTCCTCCCTTCCTCCCTCTTCCTTTCCCTTCACCGCCTGCCTCTCTCTCTCTTTCTCCCCCTCTCCCTCTCCCCACCCCCAGCCCCACCCCCACCCCTACCCCCTCCCACCCCTGTCTTTGGATATCAGAGAATCTATCTCCTGGGTTTTTAGGCTTAGCTGAATCACACTACTGATTTTCCTGGTTTTCCACCTTGCAAATTTATCATGGCATGCCTCAACCTCCATAATCATATGAGCCAATACCCATAACAAGTGCCTCTTTATCAATTTATCAATGATTCTTACATAGTTATAGCTGTATGTACCCTATCGGATCTGTTTCTCTAGAAAACTGTCATTAAGATGATGATGATACTGATAATGATAAAGAACAGATTCCAACTTTTCCAAATTTAAGGCATTAAGATATAGTGAAAATATTACTTACATATCATAGACATAGGTAATTTCTATCAATTTACACATATATGTAACTACATGCATATCTATTACATATGTGTACATTACCTATGTACACATACATTGAAATATAACCTATGTTATATGGTATGATGTATAACATTTTACATATATTAGCTGGTATGTGCAGGTTTAAAGAGAAAAAGCTAACTTACAAATGAGGGAAACGAGAGAGAGAGGCCAGGTAAGAAGCCCCTGATTGAGACAGTCCTTATGACTCTGGAGCTGCTGTCCTTGAACTCTGAGAGTATAGCACCTATGTTCTTGTTTCCTCAACATAGTGTATATCTCAGAACACCAGCTTACAAATGTTTTATAAATGTTCTTACAATCCTACACTTTATTCCCAACGAGACTGCGACTTTCTGATGATAATCTCAGCTATTATATTGTTCAATTTTCTGTCTTCTGTTGTCATAGAGAACCATGACTTCAAAAAAATTACTTGTTCAGTATCCTAAAATCAGTTGCTAGGGAAACAGCTAAAATTCAGTCATAAAACTGAAATACATATATTTATTGGAGAAGAAAGGAATAAGAAGTAGACCTGGTCTCACCATTCCTCTTGCACCTGGCTTAGCTTGAAAGGTCAAAATAATAGTCTTAGACAATGGGAGAGATTTGACCCATACAATATTGTTAGACCCAGGGAGGTAAATGTGTCAGCTCTTTAGTTGCAAGAAGGCTATGAACGAAAGCAACCAGACTTTTAGGAAGAATCACCCACTAAAAAAAATATAACGCATGATAATTTAAAAATAAGATTAAAAATAATTTCCAGATATATTTATTCAATAGCTTTTCACTCTGTAGTGCAATATTAGAAACAAATTAAAGTTAGAGAAGGATAGGCACATCAATTAGAAAGTATGCATAAAGGAGACAGAAAAAAAGGGAGAGTTCAGTGTAGAGAAATCATTTCTGTGTAAGAATGAGAGCATGAATAAAAGGTAACTGAGTCTTGAATGACTGGAAGAATTTCTTTTTAACTTTATACTTAATATTAATTAGTATTACTCTTTGCTCTTGTGATATAAACCAACAGCACAGAAGTGTAAAACTACATAAGTAGTGAAACACAGACACACCCCAATAAATACTAATTCCACTCCAGGATAACCACTGTTAACTTGGACATAAGCTTGGTCTATTTCTTCAGAACATTTTTCCATGCACATACAAATATTGAATATATACAATTCATTGTTCAGACTAAACTCACTACAATACAGACATGAAATGACCTACTTTTCCCTAATGTCCCTAATGTCTATAACTATGCTCGTTCAGGTTTCTATGCATTAGTTCTTGAAAACAGCTGCGATGCTTTGTATCCACTAAAACTAACTTACTAAGTTAATTTAGAATATCAGTTTTGGAGGAAAGGAAGTATTAGCCTGAAATGATCTGAAGTAATGCCTAAAGAATTTGGCTAAAGTTGGAAAAAATATAAAAGTAGAAGAAAACAAATATTTCTAGTTAATATTATCATATATATGGTGTCAAATATGCATATTTAGCTAAATTAATAATTTGTAAATAGACTTGATTATTTCCTCTTTTAATTTTTAAATGGATGTGCACAAGATCTGTAATTTCTTTTTTTTTTAAAGATTTATTTATTTATGCATACAAGAGCTGGGGTATAAGCCAGAGTCGCAGGAGGTGAGAGGATTCACCAGAGACAGAGTGGGGAGAAGAACAGGCAGATTGACTGAAACACAGTGCTGAGGGGAGCAGCGGGAGAGGCAGGAGAGGTCTGCCACACCATGTGGGTCCCCTCCCTGGCCGGCAGCAGGGATTGAACTCTTGCTGCAGTGGCTGCGGTTTGCTTCATAGTGCGTTGCTTAACCCACTGCGCCACCAGGGAGGCCCAAGATCTGTAATTTCTATGTCCTTTACTTAACAGCACATCATTGATGACTTTTCAGTATAATTAAATCAATTTTAATAACACAATTTAGTTAACCAGTCACCAATTGTAAATACTTAAATTGCTTCCAGTTTTTATCATTACAAATATTGTGACATGAAATTTTGTGTATCTTACAGATTAGTTTCCCTAGGACTGCCATAACAAATTACCACAAACTTGGTAGCCTAAAACACCAGAAATACATATTCTCTCACATTTCTGGAGTCCGGAAGTTCAAAAGTATGCTGTTGGCAGGAACACACTCCCTCTGAAGGATCTTGGAAGAAATGCTTGACTCCGCCAGCTGCTGCAGTGTCCAGATGTTCCTTGGTTTGTGGAAGCAAGATCCAATGTCTATCTCTGTCTTCAGATGTCTTTGTCCTATGTGTCTCCTTCACTTCCCTTCTCTTACAGGGACACTTGTCTGGATTGAGTCTAACCCAGCATGTAGCACCTTGAGATCCTTAATTTCATTATACTGACAAAGACCCTTTTCTCAAAAGGTCACATTCACGTGGTATCTTATTTATACTTCTTTCATAAATAATGAGAACAAACATCTTTTGCATGATACTGGTATTTCTTCATCTGCCTCATTTCCTTTCTTCATTTCTATAGTATGATTTTTAAAGTTTACTCATCAATTTGCAATTGCTAGCACTTGGATATATAAAATAGAAGAATATTTTAAAAAGCATGCCTTTCCTTCTGGAGACTCTGTAAACATTACTAGACTCTAGAATTAGGTGAGAAACTATGGGTCCCCATAGTGGGAACCTAGTTGGTTGGTTTGATACACTTTGTTTTGTCGTCCAGACCAATAGGAACTCTAGACAGTTTCCACTGAGCAATATACCATTCTAACTAACGCTAAGACAGTTTCTCTGTACTCACTACTATGAACAAGTTGACCTTGCACAATTTGTATCTTCATTTGTTAAATGAGAAATACATAAAAAGACACTGAATATTAGCACCCACATTTTTTTTTGTTTTTTTAAGATTTATTTATGCATACAAGCACTGGGGTAAAGGCCAGAGGTGTGGGGGGAGGGTGAGAGGATTCACCACAGAGAGCGGGGAGCAGAACAGGCAGATCAACTGAAGTGCACTGCTGAGGGGAGCAGCGGGCACAGCAGGAGAGGTCTGCTGTGCCATGTGGGTCCCCGCCCTGGTGGCAGCAGGGATCGAACTCGTGCTGCAGTGGCTGCGGTTTGCTTCATAGTGTGTTGCTTAACCCACTGCGCCACCAGGGAGGCTCCAGCACTCACATTTTTGTGGAGAATATTCTCCCCTACTCTTTCACATCCAGTGTTAGTTCCTGAGAGAAGCTTTTCTGAAGCTCGAACGGCACGATTTCCACTCTCAGCTCAATTTCTGTTTCTCCATGCTGTTTTATTTTCTTTCTCCATTTATTCTAGAATTTATCTTGCATATCCATCCAAAAAGGGTTTATTGTCAATTCCCTCACCACTCTCCACTAGAAAACTTCCAGGAGGGCTATGTTTATGCCGATATATTCTCAGTACCTAATATAAGGCCCGAGAGATGCAATTATCTCAAAAGACATTTTAAAATAGATTAATGAACTACTTACAAGTAAAAATAAGTAAGATTATGCACAGTAAATGCTCAAAAATAACAATGAGAGGCAATATCTAAACTCCACTGATTGTTCTTGTTAAAATAATGAGTAAGGTAGCCATTAGACCAAAGTGGCATTAATATCTGAGCAACGTGTGTAACCAAAGCAAAACCTAAGTAGTCACAAGCTAAGGACAAGCAGGCAGGCAGGGAGGCTTCCCTAGGTAGTGCCCACCTCTTCCATGTAAGTCCTTCCCCTGCACCTGTTGGTGGAGCACTTCCAATCACTTCCAGTTTGAAGCGGCTTCATTCAAATTGATTTCTGCTACAGTAAATTCAAAAGTGTTAATTTGCTAATTTATCTTTTAACATACTATAGTCTACACAAACATATAACTTGCTGTAAAATGCTTGTGCTGTCAAATCTCTTTCAGGTGGAAAACTGTGTTTGTATTGTCAGACTCAATGTCAGCTGAACAGGCACTTTCTTACTTATAAAGGGTCTAGCTACTATTTAAAAATCTCTGTCCTTGAGTGACCGGGTGAGGTGGGGTTATTTAAAATAAACAAAAAAACACTTTGTCCTTGTCATTTCATTTTGGCCTAAAAATGACTAATGTGTTAGCATGACTACTTGAGCACACCATCCACTCTAGCATAGAACACAAGTTGTGTATATCACATTACCTCTCTGCTTTTCAACTTCATTTTAGCATTCATTTTATAGGGTGAGATGAGTAAGGGTAGTCAAAAGGTACAAGCTTTCAGTTCTAAGATTAATAATTTTAAATAATTATTAAGTTACATAAATTCTGGAGACATAAAGTATAGAACGGTAACTACACCAAAAATGAAAAGATTGAGATGTTCAAGGACAGAATTAAAGTACAGCGATCTTAATTTTTATATCTTGCAGTCCAGGTAACTGAATAAACCAGCATCATGCAATTTCACATGTGGCTGGCATCCCTTTGCTCATTTGAAACTAAAGTCACAGTTCAGCATCAACCAAAGAAAATTTTCTAATTTGTGCTTTCACCATATTCATTTCTTTCCATCTTTAAGCTTGAGAGACACACTCGCCTACACTTACACTTGCACCAAAGGACTTTTCATTTTGAAAGACAAGTGAGTCCTGACTCAAAATCAGTCTTGGCCATTAACACACTTCAATAACATTCATACATTTTAAATCTAACATATTTATTCCCCTTGAGTTATTTTATTTGTGTGTGTTTGTTTGTTTTTAAATGGCAGTTCCCAGCATGATTTTCAGAGGAGAATGACTTAAAGTTCATAAAATGTCATCACACTGTACCACTTTCTCTAACAAATTACCCAGGAAACTAAGATAAAAGTCAAATTTAAACCAATTTAAACTTATTACATAACAGATCTAAAATTACTAGAAGTACCAGTTTCCAAAAAACTCATATAAATTTGTTCATACTCTTTATTAGTGAAAGTTTTGTTTGAAGAGTCAAAGAATATCAATCTTCAAAATTAATTAAATTGATTTTCTAGATATTTATGATTATTATGCATCTTCCACTGCAACCAGAGATAAATTTTCTAATACTTCTATTAACTTACGTAACAGGATTGTGGTCTTCTTGAGATTCTCACTGATAAAAGACCATCTTAAATTTACCCATGTTTTCATTAACAAAAATTCCCTCCAAAAGAACACTCTGAACACCTAATATATTACAATTTCTCAGCTACAACCCAAGATACATCCAGTTCTATAGGAGAAAAAGAAATCTCAGGTGCTTGGGGAAAATAAGTAAAAATGAAATAACACATATAATTAAAAGAAAAAAAAAAAGAAACAGGAACCATGCCTGTCCCATGAGAGCAAAATCTTTGCTAATTGGAATTCTAATGTCCCAATGTGAAAAATAAATGTGCCTACTTACACATTTACTTTTGACTTTTGACAAGAACAAAAAATGAAAAAATACTTAAGTGTTTGATTATAACAATGAGAAATTTTATCGCTAGATGAGAAAGTTTAGAATTAAAAGTGGCAAAAGAAAATGAGATAAAGTATGTATTAAGAAATTATGATTTGGTAATGCCAAAAAAGGTCCAATATACCATTCTAAGGATATCTGAAAGCAGAAGTCAAAGTGTAGAAAGAATGGTTTTCTAGATTTTTAGACTTCATGGATCAGTAATAATTTTTTAAGACTTTGTCACCATTCACAAATATAAACAGAATTTTAAAATCAAAACAGTGAAAAGGATGTAATATACAAAAAAATAGGTAGTTTGTTAAATAAATTGAATAAACAAAATAGTCTATGGAGATTATATTGTTCTTATTTTCCTCATTTACTCTTAAGTAAAAGCTATTACAGGTAAGCAGTAATCCACAAACCACTTTGGTATTCAGTCTTCTAGACAACATCATGAACAAATCAGGTACTTTTGAGATATATACTCCCTGCCTCAGAAGAACTCTTCATTTTAAAGAGCTTCAAATTTCGAACACTTAAGAGAAAATCTCACTATGAAATTAACAACCTTACCTAGAACTGGAGCCACATCACAGAACAAATGTCTACTGATTAATTATCAGGGGCAAATTGTCCTTTAACTTTAGCTCATTTTATAGTTACTCATACCATTTGTCAGCCCCAAAGTTGAACTTTGGTAGAACTCTGGTGTGGAGTTGGGGAGGGGGGTGCGGTACGAAAAGGAGGTGAAGGGTAAATAAGCATTTTTTGACAACACGTGTATTATCTAGGTAGTGTCCATTATTTAATCTCACATTAAATTGTAAGAATATTATTAGAAGAAATTAGTAATAATACTTAAAAAGAACAAATAGAATTTCACTAATGTTACCAATGACAACTCCACAGCTAGAAGGTATCAAAATCATGATTTCATCTCTGAATCCAACATTGGTAGCTTTTTTTTGACTGTTCCCACAATCCTCCTCTCTGATATCCATCCATTTCTTTTTCATAATGGCCTTTCCCTATCAAAATGTACCCCCAAACTCTGACCATTGCTCTCTTAGAAAATCTTGTCAACTTCTGCAAAACTTTCAAAGGACTAACAGACTACCCCTCCCCTTTTAATAAACAGACATGTCTACTTCACTACATACACTATATCCAAAATCATGATAGAGAATATTATTATTTTGGGAAGCTATCTATATAGACCTCTTTCCCTATCTTTAAATCAAAATCTCTCTCTCTCTCTCTCTCACACACACACACACACACATCCCTACTCACTTTTAGTGTTTTACAAATGTCCTTTGAGAATATATATGCTATATGGACCCATTTAATTGTGCTAGATTATGAAATTAATCTAAGAAAGACTGTCAAGAATCCAGACACCAACATGTGGAATTGATGTATGTGGAACTATAGCTATACAATGTGCCCCCAGGACTTAGGATCATAGAAACATTGTGGGTGTGCACTCCTTCACAGAATACACAATGAATTATCACATAAGAAATATATATATATATATATAAATAGCACAACAAACAGGAATATAACCTATTAGGGTACTCCATCTGACTGCCGAATTTGTTGATTACAGTAGTCCCACATGTCAAGTAAGTGCATGATCAATACATAACACAAACATTCACAACGCCTTTGTGACTCTCAAAGGTTAATGATGAAGGCTTCGCTGAGGACTAACTAGTGAATAAAACTGTAAGATACTCAAGTGTACAGCATGCCGATTTTATACACACACACAGAGTAAAAAGATTCCTCGCCAATTGAAGTAATGCATGCATCACATTACGTATTTATCCTTTTTGGTATTTAAGTTCTACTTACCAAATTTCAGTTATACAATAAGGTGTTACCCGCTCTAGCCATCATATTATACACAGGACCCTGGGACCTATTGATCTTGTACCCCTTTGCCAGCCTCTCCCTGTTTCCTCTACTTTCTCAGACACTGACAATCACTGTTCCACTCTTTTGAAAGACTTTTATTTTTTATTATTGAGGTAACACGGGCTTACAACACCACGTGTGATTTAGAGATATGGGTTCACATTTCTTCAGATGGAGGTCACTGCATCACACCCACCAACAAAGGACCCATATCCTTTACCAGAGATAACTGGGACTCCTGAAAGAATTTAAGTCCTGGCATTATCCACAAATTCCCAAAATGGTGTGTGTTTCTCCCTCATCCCTAACATCCCAATAACAAAATTTTATTTCTATTCTGCAGTCACTTCTGAGAACATTTATGACACCCCACTTCCCTCATTCATCTTTCAAGTTATTATATGAAAGATAAATTATAAAATGTTAAATCAGTATATAGGGAGTTACTAGTAACAACCATCTGGACACCCTACAAAATAAAGTGAATTTACCTAGTATTTTTCCCATTAAAATTTAAGACTAGAATTGCAGGGAAATAATTTGTCAACATTTTTACATGTTATTTCTCAAAATAACTCTTTGATAAGGGAACTACCATAGTCTTTATTTCATAAACAAGGATTTATAATATTCAGAAAAGATCATAATATTGCAAAAATTATGTAGCTGGTGAATGGTGGGAGCTGGGACTTTTGCAGTGAGACTGTCAAGTCAGTGTTCTGCACCACTATATAATTCCTTTGTCCCCAAGTGCACTGGGGCAGACAATGCAAATATATTGAGAAAGGAACTGGCATTTTCTTAATTAACAAACTCTTCTTTTTAAATTTACAGTCTTTGCTCAATTATTATTGTCTTCGGTACAGAAGCTTCGATTTGGGGGCTGTCGTAGTGTGGCTCTCGGAATATATACAGATCTATGCTTTTATTTGACTTTATTTTTATTGTATTAAATTTTTGTTGAGGTAAAATTAGTTAACAACACTGTGCATGATTCACAGATAAAGTTTTACATTTCTTCAGATGTCTATTCTCACCCCAAACTTACCCCAAAGCACCCATCATCCTCCACTATAGTTCACTGGCTCCCCATCTCCTCTTACCCTCCCACTTGAGAGCCTCAATTCTACTCTCCGATTTTTATAGTTTGTTTTGATTTAGTTATGTCTGGTCCTTTTTTTTATTTTCTGATGCTCCACATAAGACTGAAATTCTCCAGTAAATTTGTCTTTCTCCATCTGACTTATTTTGCTTAGCATAATCCCCTCCAGCTCCTGCCATGTTGTCACAAATGATAGGATTGCACCATTTTTCAATACCTGAGCAGAATTCCATTGTGTGTATATATCACATCTTCCTAATCTACTCATCTGTCATTGGATTGTATCCATAATTTGGCTATTGTAAATAGTACTGTCATAAACAGGAGTGCAGATATGATTTCAAATTAATGGGACTTCATCAAACTAAAAAGCTTCTGCACAGCCAAAGAAACTATCTTTAACATGAAAAGATACCTATCAAATGTGAGAAAATATTTGTACATCACACATCCAACAAGAGGCTAACATCCAAGTTCTGCAAAGAATACATACAACTCAACAAAAAGGGGAGGAAATACAATTTTTAAAATGAGCAGAAGAGCTAAATAGAAACTTCTCCACATAACACACACAATGGCCAATAGCACATGACAAATGCTCATCTTCACTTATCATCAAGGATATGTAAATCAAAACCACAATGAGATACCATCTCATATATGTCAGAATGGCCCATATCAAAAAGACCAGATACAATAAATGCTGGCAAGGATGTGGAGAAAAGAAACCCTCTGACACTCCTGGTGGAAATGTACACTGGTCCAGCCCCTATGGAAACAGTATGGAGATTTCTCAAAACATTACAAACAGATCTACCAGCAATTCTACTCCTAGGTATCTACCTGAAGAACATAACTCTATGCTTTAAAAGGTAAAAGTCTTCATGGTCAGTGCAAACAGTTTTCCCATTATTAATGGTAAAACACCAGCAAAAAGGATAACAGGAGGGAAATATCAATATGTTGGCTGCCTTTTGAGTGACAAGTCCATTTCTCCTCACAAATATAGAACTTTAAATACATAGGTAGCCCCCCAAAAAATCTGTTCTGTCTTAAGTACTATAAAAACCAACCATATGTACAAAAATTCCAGATATCTATAAGTACTCTGCTGTCCATATCTATATTTTACAGTTGCTATGCAGGATATAATAGAGGAGAATCTACCTTTTAGCACTGGCATTTGGTAAGATAAGGAAAAGAATTTAAGCAAAACATAAATTCCTCAAAAAAGAAAAAAAAAGAATATCTCCTGGGTAAACACAGATTTTATTGATTTCCTAAGTATCTCATTCATCATAATAGCCAGTGGTAAAAACTTCCCACTATCTACTAAACACCATTTTTTTATAGTACTTAATTTTTGCAAGGGGATTAGAAATATGACCTGTTCTTAGTGGGAAAAGGAAGTGAAATGAAGCACTAAAAATAGTATTAAAAATAGCATCTCTATGCTTATGCTTCTACTCACTCAGAAAGTTTCACAGCCTCTGTAATTCACTGCTCTGTGAAGTAGTGCTTCAGCTAACTTAGGGAGTCTGCCATTTTGCTCCTGTCATATTCTGACTTCTTGTCACACTCCAGCAATGTTCCTGCCAGTGCCAAAATCTGCTACTCTGACACAAGCGCCACGACTGCATGTCGATGGCCATACCAGGGTGGCCTGGGCTCCGTGATGAGGGCACTGACCCTCTGCCAAAGCTGCCAGCTCCAAGCATGTCAGCATTTGTGCTCCTCAGGTCACACACAGACTCCTCTGATGACAACTCTTTTCATTTTAATTTAGCTGAGGAGGTTGAGTTGGAAACTAATCAGAATGGTAAGCAACTGGCCATACTCAATAGTCATAAATATCTCATCTGCCTTTTCCCTTGGGATCTCAGGATAAGTCTCTGCTGGGAGGCCCTCACTGTCTCACATAAACAGTCCTCTGAATAAGGCCCCTATCAGCTCTCAAGATACAGCAGAATCTTTTTATTTTTCTTAATTGAAATACCATTGGTTTACAATGAGCTTTGTGTTTTATAGTTGCAGGGTCTTTCCCTGCAGGTGTTGTTACCAGCTCACACCCACCATCAAAGCACCTGTAATCCTTTACCATAGTCCACTAAGCTGCATCCTGAATTTTTTTCTCTCCTGGCTTCTACTCCTCCCCCTTTGGGAGTCTCATTTTACCATTGTTTTGGCTTTTTTTTTTTTAATCTACCATATGGCCTAGCAATTCCACCCCTAGTTATCTACTCAAAGAATACAAAACGCCAATACAAAGGAAGCACTTTCTCTTATGTTCACTGCAGCCAAGCTCTAGAAACAACCTAATTGCCCAAAGTCAGATGAGTGGATCAGGAATAGATACACAATATAAATATATACCCCAATGGGATATCACAGGTGTACATGTGGTGTATGAACATTATGGAATACTACTCAGCTATTAAAAAAAAAAAGGTACGTTCTTGCCATTTGTGACAACATAGATTGACCGGAGGGAACTGCACCAAGCAAAGTAAGTCAGAAGGCAAAAGACAAGTGCCTGATGGTGTCACTTATATGTGGAACATAGAGAAGATATGGCTTAATCTTTTTTTCTTTTTTTTTCCCTTTATTTATATATATTTGACATCAGTTGTAATCCCCATGTATTCCCCATCACCATATCACCAGTGCACCATCAGCTCAGTCCCTCATGCCCCCGTCTGCCCTCAACCCTCCTCCTCCCCCTTCCCCACCAAATGTCCCCAATTCCTTGTCTTTTCATTTTTGGTTTTTGTTGTGTCTTTATTGTTATTATTATTGTTGTTGTTCTTATTCCTTTCCTTGATCCTTATTTGGTTCCCTTATGTTCCTCCTAGGGGAGGAACAATCTGGTATTTTTCTTTTGCCTTCTGACTTATTTTGCTGAGCATAATCCCTTCCAGTTCCATCCATGTTCCTATGAATGCCTCTAGTTTTTCATTTTTGATTGCTGAGTAGTATTCCATCATGTCTATGTACCACAGCTTCCCGATCCACCCATCTGTTTTGAGCATTTAGGTTGTTTCCAGGTCTTGCCTATTGTAAACATAAAGGTGCAGGTATTCTTTTGAATCAGTGTATTTGTGTATTTTGGGGATATTCCTAGGAGTGAGATTGCTGGATCATATGGGAGTTCCATTCTAAGTAGACTGAGGAACTGAGATATGGCTGAATCTTAAGGTAGATTCGGTATGGAATCCCTGCCACTTAGTGAATCAGATGCTCACACACTCACACATGCACTTGCATGAAAGGCATGCCTAAGCAATTCGACCAAGGTTTATTGAACACCACCTCCCATGTAGCAGATATCACCCTGGGTGCCAGGAAAATAAAGCTTCTGACCCTTGAGGCACTTGCAGTGTGCTGATGGCCAAGGCTGTTCAGGCAAAAGGAGAAAAACACTCAAGGTTTATATAAATCTACTCTCCAGTGAAGAATAAAGCTCAAAACATCAGCTTATCTTGCATTCCTCTCTGATATAAGCTCATCAATTCAGCTATACTATATCATAAAAATGTGAGGTTATTACAAAAAAATTGACTGAGAAATATTCAGTAAAACTGAAAAAATACAATTCAACCCTTGGCATTGTTGCCTTTATCTGGGCCATTAAAATTCTTTGATTTAGTTAAAAGATATGTACTGCACAAATGTATTCACTGATTTGCATATTACTATTCGCCAACATTAGGATCCAAGAAAGAATCATTTCACTTTGTGTAGCATGGGTATTTTTTTAGAAAAAAAAAATGGAGTAAATGTCTATTATACAACTGCCTTAAATTTCCTTATACAATATTATCATAGATCATAAGTAACTAATTCCCCTATTGTGCCCATTGTTTTTACTCTTATAAACAATATTATAATAAGCATTATAATCAAATATCTGTATAATTTTTCACTTCAAACAAATTCTTAGAGTAAAATTAACTAGCCAGTAGTAATATATTTAAGACCTCAATCATGTTGCATTATGCTGCAGAGAAAATGCACCATCTTAAGTTCTACTTGTATTATGAAACTATATGCTCCATAAAAAAATTCTTTTAAAAACAGAGGGGCTTCTAGTTCAATGACTGATGGAACACTCAAGTATCTCTCTTACTCTTCTATTGACCCCATTAAAATGAGAGTAAAGGGGTTTTTAAAATAAGTGAAGACCTGGCATGGGAGAGGAATCAGCATGAGACTACATGCAAATGAAGGGAAGACAAAAGGAGATGGATGAGCATTACTAGAAAAAAGCAGAATTACATGCAGGAAGGGAACCTAATAAATGTCTCTCCAAACCCTGGAGGCATACAAGTCAAGGAAGGGGAAATCCAAGGGCATTTCTACAATGAGGTGGAAAAGAAGAGAATCCACCGGAAATTTCTACGACAAACTTCCCTTTCTCTTGCACCTTGTGCAAAGGAATACCAGCAGCTAGAAGTAAAGAAGCCACATTCAAGGGTCTTCTTTGCTGGAGGAATGAATAAACCTAAGCAGATGGGACAAAATAAGGAGGTGCTCCCAAGTAAAAACTGAGCTCAACTGGAAAACAAAATAGAAATGAAAATATTTTTTCCCACATTTTCTTCATGCAGTCTAAACAATCTTTGTGATAAGCTATACCTTCATGGTAAGCTAATTAATTCATGCTGACATTTTCTTCCTTCAATCTCATCATGACTTGATATCTCAGAAAAATTGTAACAGGTTTGGGAAAGCAATCCTGTGGGCACGCTCATCTGTTCCTGACATGAATGTCATCATGTTAGTATTTAAGAGCATGAGGTGGTTTCTGAATGGCTACATTCTGACATCCACAAGGGCATCTGGTCTGTTTGGAGAACAAGCTGGGGGTGACCTCGTCCACAAAACTACACATACAAGGAAACACCCATTAACTGAGAAGAAATTGATAAAGACCCTTAAGAAAAATTTAGGTTATAAATAAAAGAAATATCAGCAACTAAGTAGACATCCTTTCACCATTTATAAAAATTATCTCCTTATTTTTATGAAGATCATGAAGCAAAATAAAGCCCATAAGTCTCTAATGTAATTACGTCACTAATACAATAGTCTATTTGTCATTCCCTGAGGGGAGCCGTACTTGGGACAGAACAACTAGATATGTTAGTAACTGCGATTCCCACAGTAAGCGCCTACAAAATATTTCACTGCACGAACAGTGTTAAAATGTCACTGTGAAAGCACAGCTCGGTTAAAGCCTGCAATCCATTGCTCTTCTGTTATTCGCCATCACACAGAGATGTAGCAAAAGATCCATTCAAACAGTGAATCTCAGACTTACATTATCAGCAGACACTGCTTTAATTAGCAGTGGTTTTCAAAGGACTGGAAGGCTTCAAGAACTTCATTTGAACCATAAAGTAGAAATCTGGAGCCTTATCAGTTTCACTTTACTCTCACCTTTCCCTGGTTTCTAATAGACACAGACCTCATTTTTCTTAAAGGAAAAAGGAAAATTGAAATGGTGGCTAGGGTTTTGCCGTAGTTTGCAGTCTACCTTTTCCTGAACCTTCAGCAATGCAAAAGGACTAAAATTAGAGTTGCAAAGGGACTGAGATATCTGTGTCAGATGCATTGCAGGGAGTGGTGAGAAGTGCAAAAGGGAATGAATAAGCACTAAAGAAACCATCTTAGAAATAATAAAGCGGGTCTTATATATTTTTAAAATTTTTATTACTTATGGAACACAGCACCTATTTTATGTAGTATTATGAGATAAGAGAATGCTTTACTTTTTCTAATACTGTAATACTGATATTCTGTAATTTTTATCCACAATCCAATTCCAAAATCTTGGTTGCTTCTCAATGAAAGCAGAAATATATGTAATTCAATTCATAAGTATTGAATGCGAACTTTCTTATACTATGAAGAAGCTTCAATATAATAGTAAGGACTTCTATTTTACACTAGTCAGTGACAAATTAAAAATATAAATTGTTTCATGTATACTTTATATTTCATATATACATATACTATTTGAACAAACATGCATGGTTTGGTAGTAAATACAAAGCCAAATGCTTTCTACGGACACATCAAATAGATGAATGGATTAAGATGTGGCATACATATACCATGGACTATTACTCAGCAATTAAAAAAGACAAATGTACGTCATTTGCAGCAACATGGATGGAGCTGAAGGGATTGTGCTAAGCAAAATAAGTCAAAAGGAGAAAAATACCAGATGGTGTCACTTATAGGAAGAATACAGAGAGATCAAACAAGGCGCCATATAAAGTCAATCTTAAAAACTAACCCTTTAAAGCAGACCATCGTACTGAGGAACACAGAAGAGGAAGAAGAGTGGGAACAACAGCCAAAGTTGAGAGGAAGCACAATGGACAATGGTGGTGGACTGCAGATGCTTTGGTGGTGGGTGCACTTGTTAATAAAACCCGCAGGGAGGGATCCTCTACTCCCAAAATACAAACAATTATGTAAAACAATATTGCCTCAATAAAACTTTGAGATAAAGAAACCAAAGCTAAGTGATGTCATAAGTGACACTAACACTTTAACACCAATATTGCTCTCTATTGGTCTCCTGGACTCAGCTTTAACACCATACTAGATGACACTGAGGAAGAGAGAGAAGGCCTCTTCTTGGAATAAGATGACTGTCACCATCAATACACACACACACCCCAAAGGCACAGGTTCACTTACTCTTTTGCATAGACGTGCTGAGATGGTGCTCAGAGTACCTACACACACTCACCAACTCTATTCGTTTTCCCAGTCTCATCTCTTTCCATAGCTATGTCCACTAGCACTTCAAATTCCACTTTTTAGTAATTTCCCATTGATCCTCAAGTTCCACCACCATCACAGTACCTCATCTCCCCTTTCTTTTCCTCCCACTTTGACTAATGTTATGTTATACATTCTTCTGATAGGCAGAAATTTTTAAAGATTTGTCACCAACACTAAGGAGTACAGAAAGAAGACAGGGTGAAATTATGTCTTATGCAAAAGAAATTTTAGAGCAATTATTTAATTTTTCACTTTGATCTACCATTTGTAGGATCAGAATTCAGTTGTTATATATACATCTTCACCTAAGTCAGAGTCTTCTATGACTCAAGATGCTAGAGGGATATCTCAGTTCTTTAAACAAAATTATCTTAATCAATGAGCTCTCTAATACTACGGAGTGATCAACTTCCTAAACCTTTCATTGACGTCTTAGAGGGTTCCAATCTCCCTAAGAAATGGGAATAAATGAATTAATCTTACTCAATATTCAGAAGCAACAATGAACTGAGAAATTCAGAGAATCTTGGTTCTGAATTTTTTGCCATTTGTCTTTTAGTTGAAGAATATTTATTGAGACACTCATAATAAAATGTTGTTCAATACCACCCATCTGTTTTTTGAAAATAATTATTTTCACAGTATATTTAAATGTCAACTTATAACAGAGCTCTGGCCCTCTCTGGAGAAAAGCGAAAAACAAATTCAAAATATGCTGATGATGAATGGCCATTCTGGGAGATGTGCCAGACAGAGGTGTTGAATGCACATAGGCGCCACATGTTAGGAAGAGCAGCAACATTCTTAAGGATGCTGGAAGGTCAGTCCTCCCCAGGATGGCATCACCCACTAAAACAAACATGAGCCAACAGCACAGGGACATGAAGGTTTGGGGACAATTTAACTCACATCTTCCATCATCAAAATGATCACTCAGACAAAATGAATGTCCAACACTTTATCAACAAAATCAAGATCATAGCAAGTCATCATCAGTGCCCTTTCACAGTAGTTGAGAAATGAAAGATAGTTTCCAAAACAAATAATCAAATGCCAAAGGGAAAAAAAAGTCATTTCTTCTCATCTTTCCTTCATTTTTGGAACTTACCAAAATTAGTTGATTATTTATCCAGGGGAATTAATTATAATATAAAGACACATAGATCCAGGACCTTAACTCCAGAGATAAAAATTTGCCAATTATTTTATTATTTAATGTCGTCTTCTCAAGAATTATGTATAAATCAGAAACAACACTCAAACCATACTGAAAATAACCTCTAGATAACACATCAGAAACTTCAGCTGTACCTACCAAGTGCCTGTTATCAATGAGTCTAGTTAAACACACCTGGGGAAAAAATAGAACCATATATTGTGATGGTATAAAATATGTTACTGAACAAAATGCTTTATAACTGTTCCCCTTGTTAAGATACTGATAAATAATTACAGAGCTATTGCTGCAAGTCTTTGTGAGAGAGAAGAATTTGGAGTAATCATGTTGTATAAACTTAGAATATGCCCAGGTAACTAAAGTTGACTACTAAATGCTTTATGGTGCACTGAAAAATAAACAAAACATAATAATCTCCTTGATGCCCAAGGCTTTCTTTATCATGTATATTTCAATTTCAGGGCTTAGTACTCTGTCATGTTGAAAGCAGATATTCAGAAAAGTGTATTGATTTCAAAGGCTCTTTTACTTTCCAAGAGCATCACACCAACAGATACTACGTTGCATCACTTGCTGCTCCCCATCAAAACTTGTCATCAGGGGTCCCCCTGGTGGCACAAGGAATTAAGTACCATACTATAAAGCTATCTGCAGCCACTGCAGCACGAGTTCAATCCCCAGTCAGGGAGGTGACCCACATGGCACAGCAAACCTCTCCTGCCTCGCCCGCTGCTCCCCTCAGCAGCATATTTCAGTCTACCTGTTCTGTTCCCCACTCTGTCTCTGGTGAATCCTCTTACCCTCCCCACTACACACACACACACACACACATCTGGCCTGTACTCCAGTTCTTGAATGCATAAATAAATCTTTAAAAAAAAACTTGCCATCAAATAATAACATCAGGAATTATATAACCAAAGGACTGCATCTTCTTTTCTTACTTGCTAACAAATTTCTTTTTGGGAAAGTTTATTTTTTTGTGTATTAATGAAACTATGAATTACATACTAATTCAGCCTTATTTAAAGAGCTCTCCTTCACTGAATTATCACAGAATTTTCAAATACAGTTTTCTCCACTTTCACATTTTGCCCATAGTTTTTTCCTCAATTTCTTTTCTCTTTCATTGTACTTTTAGAAAGCGGCATGAGTCATTCTTTTTCTGAAATTAAGAGGAGTTTGTTGTGAGATTAAGTAAATTTACATATCATTGGATAAGTTTTTTATCCTCAAATTCAAAATAAGTACAAAATTTTTTAAATACAAGAAGTAAAACTTCATTTATTTAAAATGCAAGGTTTCTACTCCTTAGATATATACCTTTTTTAAAAAAAAATAGCCATCATAAAACATGATTTATTTCTCAGTATGAGAGTTTCTTTTACTCTACGAAGCAATATTTAATGATAGTCAGAAACTGACTACTGTGTTGGTTTGATTGATTTGATTCTGCCTAACTTCACTATAAAATGAGTTGTACTACATACCCTTCTCACTATTATTTTGGTGCTATTTATTGAACATTTATTACTTGGGAAGACAGCACTCTCTCGTATTATATTGCAATAATGAGACAGAAAATATTAGATTTATAGATCAGGTCTGTTTGTCCTTTTCATGTTTTAGAGAGAAAAAAAAAACCTGTATTATGTCAGAATGCCCTGCGGTACGAGACCAATTTTACTAATTTAATACATGAATTGTTCCTTTTCATTAGGAAATTTCAGTTGAAGATAAATGTAAGAGAAATTCTTTGAGGATGCATTTAGTAGTCTAAAAGAAGAGATTGGAGACTGCTGAGGATTTCTTGATTTAGTTACTGGTTGCTAAAACATACAAAATAGAAAGTAGTACAGGTTCCCCAACTATACAAAAGTATTCCTATGAAGCCTCTCATAAGTTGAAAAGGTTTAAAGCAAAGAAGCAATATTACCATTAACTCATGTGAAAAAGTTTTTGAGCATTCGCAGACACCAAAAGCAACCTACCAAATCATACCAAGTAGCCTAACATCCAGTAAAAGCAGGGATGATATGATAAATATCCAGCCTGGCTAAGGCAGTTCCAAGGGAAGGAACTGGTGGGGCCACTCTCACTGCTCCAGCACTGTTCTCCATACAAAGGCTGCTGCAAAACAGGCTGAAAGCTATTTTCACTTTCTTCCTTGTTGTAAAAGCAAAATCCTCATGTGAGTCTTTTATAAAAGCAAAATGGCATAACGCAAACTTTCAAAAAGCACGGATCCAGTCCTTATTTTTAAAGCTGTTTCAGAAATAACTTCATATTATAAATGACATAAAAGTGGCACACACTTTGGACTTATTATTCTGTAAATAATTATTATGCCATGCAACTCATAAATAAAATCAGACTATAATTAATATGCTAAAATATTTCCCAGACTGTGTTCCAGAGAACACTGTCACTGTACATACATTAAAATGCATGACATTGGGTAGGTGAGTTTAAGGCTAACCTCTAGAATGACTCATAACCTTTATTAGGTTAAAATACAATATGGGTCTCCAAGGAGAAATACACTCTAAGTACAATTCCTACAGTATTTCATGAACATTCTTGCTCAGAGCCCAGAACCTCATTTTGTATAGCAGTTACAAAATCAAAGTTCCAATGAATATATTTGGGGAATCACATGATACAATGGTTACTCAAGCCTGACCAGAATAAACAAGGGATCCACTGGGCCCCAACACCAATTATTGTAGAACCAACCAAACTAAACTGTATTGTTACAAAAGAGTTTACTCCTTTCCTCTAACTCTGACAAAAATTAGCTTCAGTGTGATGTGAATTTGAAGAATCAAGGATGTCTAACATATTCAACACAGCTTAGTATACTGTTTTTTCAGAGATGAGATGTCATTCTAAGTTCATATTTATTGATTTTTCTTTTTCACATTTGAAACAATGGTATAGCAATGAGTTTATGATAAATTTAGATTGACAATAATAAATTTAGGACATTTTGAAGAATTTGTGTGTCATATTTTTTCTGATTATTGATTGATGAATGGATGTTAAAGAGGTACCTTCAATTTGCAAGCACCTAGAAATTTTTATTTTAAACACCAAAGTGCAACAAATTCAGGGCAAAAGATCAATAGTTAAAAGTAGAAATAGATTCATTCATGCAAAGTAAGAGTAATATTGGATACATAGTAAAAAAAATCCTATTTTACTTTGTTCATCTCTGGTTAGGATGAATTAATGAACTTTAAAGTCTACAAATTGTTGACTTTCTAATTTATTTGCTATAGATCCTTATCTTAGAATTTTTTATTTCAAATATATAGGAATCTATAAAAGACATAAAAACATTAATACAAAAGGATACCTGAACCCCTATGCAGCACTATTTACAATAGCTAAGATATGGAAACAAGCCGAATGTCCAAAAATAGATGACTAGATCAAGAAGATGTGATATATATGCACAATGGAATGCTATTCGGCAAACAAAAAGGTAAACTCTTGTCATTCACAGCAACATGGATGGAGCTAGAAGGGATCATGCTCAGTGAAATAAGCCAAAAGGAAAAAGAAAAATATCGAACGGTTTCACTAATAGGAGGGCATCAACCATAAATAAAGGATATTCCACAAGGGAGGGGGAGGAAAAGGAATCAAAATAGGGAATCAAAGAGCACAAGAGACTATGGTGAAGGTTCACAGGTGAACTGGTAGTGGGGATTTTATGGTGAATACACAATGATATAAAATATATGAATAAATAAAATATTAAAAAAATATAGATGACCTAGGAAACTTCTGAATTATGAGATGTGTACTAGAACAGTATTCATTCAATGTTCTTAGTGAGTACACCTTTACTTTTAAAGAAGATACATAATTCAACAATTGTAATAGATACATATCTAAATATTTTCATGAACAAATAATTTTCCCCTTTAAAAATACTTACCTTTATAAATTTAACTATTCATAATAAATAAATTTAATAATTTTCAGAACTTAATGAATGACAAGAAAATACATTCTAAGCTATATTCAACAACCTAGCCAGTCACATGATATTACATTGGTATCAGCAAGGAAAACAGTGTTCCATGAACTGATGATTTGAAATGTTGAGCTATATAAACAGTCTAATGTCTATTAGAAACTTTTACATGTTTTCAGCTCTATAAAATAAGGAATACTGAATATAAATTAACCTTTTCTTGATAACAGTGTTGTCATAATTCCTGTATCTGTGAAGTACCTAAGAACCTAGCTCCACTGCCTACACAAGCAACTGCCCCGAATGCTGAACACCCGGGGGTCCCCTCTGAGAAAATTCTCACTGTCAATTGGACATTCTCATTCCTTCTGCCCTCTCCCATATTGAACCTCAGTCTTCTGGAAGTTAGTAAGAAAATAGTCCAAAACTTCTCTCTCCTCCAGAGCAAGTTTATAAGTTTATGCCAGTTACTTCCTGGAAAGGATTTTGCTCACTTCTAGATTTTTATTTGCATTCAAGGCAGGGTGGGGCATGAAGAACGTCTGACCGTCCAGAAAGTGAATGTTAAGACATCAAATTACTTCAAATAGAAAGAGGAGATTTGCACTTTTGTTCTGCACATAGCCACTATGTTTATTTGCAAAACTTCCTATAAAAGACAGCCAGGATGCTCCGGGTCAAGTTTCACACTAATTCATAGCAACTCTTTATTCACAGATATATTCACCAATATCTGGTTCCACAAAGGTTTTATAGCTACTAAGCCTTTATGGTTAGAAGTTGTGAGTTAAGAGTGCTAGTGCAGATCTCACTGACTTGAATCCCCTGGTCAGCTTTACCACACATATGACCCTTCAAATTAGTTGAAAAGCAAATTAGTCTTGTTTTTAGCAAGTAACTGGCAAATTTCTTGGTACACATCCACCTAGGTTAGAGGACCACAGCCGATGGTCAAAATGACCTGATTAGAAAAAAAACATAGTTTAATCAATATGTTGCTTGAAGACATTAAAATTCTAATGCATTTTAAGAGTTTTAAATCCAATATCATTCTTTTCCCACTTTTTGATTTTAATATCATTGATGGTACAGAAATCTCAACTTTAAGAAAATCAGAACAATGCATTAACATGAGCTTAAGAAGTCACAGACTGAGAGTAAGTTTGGATTTCCTTTTTGGTACTTGTTGTGCTATTAAAATTACCTTTGTTCCAACATTAACTCTGTATACACCGTAAATGTATAAACATAACTAGACTCCTATATCCATGAGGACAGCATATTCTCATGGCATAGTATATTTTATAATATGTTGAATACATATAGGTGATCACTCATTGGATTTAATATTTTAGCATTGAGGTAAAGGTATTTACAACTATTTTATATACCAAAAAATTAATTTTTTTCTGAAAAACAAGTTTTATCCTTATACCAGTTCACTAATTTATTCCATAAAACATTAAAGTAGTCTCTAATATTTAACACATATTTCCGGTATCTCTGAGAGAAACTGGACTTTGAACATTTGATAAGCATCATATTAATAAAACAATCTTCCAATACCGAGACAACCACTAGAGCTCAGAATAAATGGATTCCTGTTTTAAAAATGGAGGCAAGCCACATCATTTAACTAGATTAAATTGCCCACATTCTAATAATAAAATTTTATTAACAACCTCATTACTTTGTTTTCAGTAGCACCCATGGAACTCATTAATTTCAAGGTTGTTGAGCAGAAAAACACGGAAATATAGGATGTCTGTCTGATAAAACTTTTTCAATGTGTGACAACAGCATTTTTATCCTGTCAATTAAGTTATAAATCTGTGTATTCTAAATCTCACAAGTCTTACCGTCAGTTTCTCCTCTACATTCTCCTTTAAAATGCCTTTTTCATGCTTTTCAAATTCCATGTTGAAAGAGAACCAGAGACAGAGCGAGAGAGAGAGAGAGAGAGAGAGAGAGAGAGAGAGAGAGAGAAAGGAAACAGAAAATGAGAGATCCAAATTCTGTCTAGAAAATGATTTGATGTGCTTACATGCTAGATACTGCGGGACATTCCAAGTTGTGAGAGCCCAAGACACTATCAGAAAGCTCTGGCAATAACTTCTAGTTAGCTAGTGTTTCCATTTATAGATGCTCAAACCCCATAAACAGAGAACTGAGGAGAAGGCAGGCAGCTGGCCTTAGATAATGATAAATGTCACTAGATTTAAAAAGCAAACTCTTCAACAGGAGCCTATTCCAACAGGTTAGGTTCCCTGAACTAAGAAAGATGTATGTGACAAAAAGTCACTATCAAAGAATTCATTAATAGCCATTAGCTCAGAAAAAAAAATCTAGAATATAGATCCAATAAATCAGTTTTAAAAGGACAAATGTGATAGTCATATAACAAATGAATCAGCCAATCTAGTTCTTCCAGATTCCAATTTGTGTCCTGGTAACTCGATACATTTATGACTCATTTTGTAGCTCAAAATTTTGAAGGCCATTTAAAAGGGAAGTGTTGAGATTTTTAAAATCACTGAAAGGGAAAGAGCAAAGGATAACTAATTAACACTATTAAGATAACACATTTATATTTAAGGGATGTTGCCAATTGTATTCATGAAAAGTTGCTAAGTGATCTTTAGAAACACCAGGACATAAAAATGGTGTTTCCTTCACACAAAAATTGATTTTGCTCACAAGCTTGGCTTTTCCACTGGGAACACAGGAGATGACATAGGAGATGAAATTCATTTTTCCAATGGAACAAATATTTTCAGAATTCTTTATAAATCGTTACATGCCTTAAAGAAGAGTAACTGTGGAGCTCAATGGTAATGAACTCTCCGTGGTTTTCTTGCAGCAAACCATAGATGTGGTTGGCAATAAAAAATAAAAATTACTTTCAGAGCAAGCCAAGACTGATCCCTATAATGAGCTAATCCCTCAGCCTGTTTAAAATGTCTCTTTAAACACCTGTTTCTGACCTTAACTCAAATTTCCTATCAGTTTTTCCTTCACTGCCTGACAAAATATTTTAGGAAATGTACTGTGAAACTCTGTCCTTCTGAGTTCTCTCAGCTGGTTCCTTGTTGCCAGCCAGGGTTGCTTTTGAGCTTATTCTGCATCATGATGGAAGGGCTAAGGCCTTCAGAAGTGAGACATTTAGTAGGAAACAGACCTAGCCCTGTCTCACGATGATGAAATCAGAAACACCATACTAGACTCGTGTGCAAAAGGGACTTCCCTCTTCAGCTTTGAATTACAGAAAGAATTACACATCTTAGTCACTACCCTAACAAATTGGAAAGTTGAAGTCTTATACTTTATTTGACTACAAGACTAGTACATGTCAAAGCAAGGCAATAATTAAATTTTTTTGGGAAGGGGACTTGCAAAATCTCTCTAGGAAAAAAAAAATCATGCTATGAGCTATTATTATTAATTTAATGCCCAAAGGTGAAATGCAGGATACAAATCAGAGTAGAAGGACCATTCCTTCTACTGAGTGAGTTAGGAGATACAGAGTTAGGAGAGGAGAACGTAAGAGTGATAATGGAAAAATTTTATTCACCAAACATATACTGAGTACCTACAATGAATTAAGATTTGCCTATGCAGGTATATTTTTCTAAGATTTATTTATGCATACAAGCACTGGAGTACAGGCCAGAGTTGCAGGGGGTGACAGAATCCACCAGACAGAGTGGGGAACAGAACAGGCAGACTAACTGAAACACACTGCTGAGGGGAGCAGTGGGCGAGGCAGGAGAGGTCTGCCGAGCCATGTGGGTCACCTCCCCGGCCAGCGGCAGGGATCGAACTCGTGCTGCAGTAGCTGTGGTTTGCTTCATAGTGCATTGCTTAACCCACTGCGCCACCAGTGAGGGCCCTGAAGGTATATTTTCTAATGATAGATAAAATTAATTTTAAAGTTAAAAAAATACCATTTCTATATTTCATCCCTCAACAAACTCACAATGTAGGCATGACTGGATGAAGAAGTTTAATAAAACTCTCATATAGTGTACCTCAAAAGTGCCTCATGTGCTGGGGATTGTTTTAAGGTTTTTTATACAAGCTGTGAAATAGTTCTCAATGTGATTCTAGAAGGCAGATAGTATAATTTTCTCCATTGTTGTGGGTTGATTTGTGCCCTCCCCAGAATTCACATGTTGAAGTCCTAACTCCCTGTACCTCAGAATGTTAGCATATTTGCATGTTTGGACATAGGGTCATTGAAAAGCTAATTCGGGTAAAATGAAGTGTTAGATGGGCCCTAATTTAATATCACTGGGTATAGAGATTAGGACAAAAGCACAAAAGAGGGAGAAACACATGAAGATGTAGAGAGAAGACATCATTGATAAGCCAAAGAGAAAGGGCCTTAGAAGAAACTAGTCCTGCGAATACTTTGTTCTGACAGCTTCAGCCTCCAAAACCATGAGGAAATACATTTACATCATTTAAGGTTCACAGTCTGTGGTATTTGCTAAGATGGGCCTAGAAAATTAACATACTCATTTTAGAATTGAAAAAACCCACAGTTACACAATAAATAAGTGGCACTTGAGTCCCTCTAACCTAACCACTGTACATTCTAGCATCTCTAAACAAATATAATTTCATCACTGGCAGAGCAGAGAGAATAGGTAACAATACCAGTTCTGCATGGTGAGTACTACCTGCTCCATCCACTACAGAGCTATGTTTAAGTATATTTTAGATATGTTTTAGGGAATGTGTTTATCCCCAGACTATTACAAGACTCCCTTTTCAGTTCACCCAGGTTTCCTCCAAAGACCCCACCTAAAATAACAGAGCCATAACTCTCTTTCCATTTGTTATTTTCCACTTCATAGATCTTGTCACCTCCAGTACTATATTATTTCACATTATAGTTTAAGTTCATGAATATATCTATTTATTTGAAGTTTCTCTCTCCTCTCAGACTATAAGCATCCAAGGGTCATTTATTCAACATTTCAGAACATTATAAACAAACTAAACACTCATAAGAGAGGGCAGAAGGAAGAGGAAGAGAAAATAAAAGCACTGGAGGAAAGAAGAAAGGGAGGGAGTACAAGAGGGAGGGAGAGAGAGAGGGCAAAGTATCAAATAGATATGACATAAGGCATCTAATATATTACTGTTTATGAAACTTTTGGTATTTAACAGAGAAAGAAGGAGCACTTATCTTACTCAAACAACTATTAGAGTAAAGGAAAAGTAAATGAAGTCAGGAAGCAGGAAGAATTGGATTTGTTTGCAGATTCTGCCACTTTCTAATTGGGTCCTTTGAATAAATAACTTAATTCTCAGAGTTTCAGTTCCCTTTCCGTTAAAAAGAAAAAAGAGCGGATACCACCTTTTAATGTTACGACAAAAATTAAATGTGGTAATGTGTTTAGACAACTTAACATAGTGTCTGGCCTCAAGCAGGTTTCAGTAAAAGTGTGTGCCAATATTTCCCTGGAGAACATAAAGTTTATCTAGAAAATGATTACTAAACATAGTATCAAAGTCCTAACAAAACTGGCACATGTATTAAATAAGAAAGAAAGAAAACATTTGCAAATCATTTATCTAACAAAGGACTTGTATCCAGAATATAGAAATAACTTTTAAACTCAACAATAAAAAGGACAAATAATGCAATTTGAAAATGAGTAATGAATGGGAATAGACAATTCTTCAAAGAAGACAAAGGGCTAACAAGCATATGAAAAAGTGTTCAACAAAATTGTGATTAGGGTATGCAAATCATAGCAACAATGAAATAACACTTCAAATAAAACAAAACACTCAAATGTTGGTAAAGATATGGAGAAACTATTATAAAACTCATATTGCTGATGGAATTGTAAAGTTGGTGCAACCATTTTAAAAAACAGCAGTTCCTCAACATTTTATGCATAGAGCTATCATATGAAACAGCAATTTCACTTCTAGGTATGCACACAAGTGAAAAAAATATACCTACTTAAAAATTTGTGAACAAATGTCAGTGACTGCATTACCTTAATAGTGAAAAATGTTAAAACAGCAGAAATGTCTATCAAGACGTGAATAGTAAAACAAATGTGACTTGTACAGAGGAATAATACTCAGCAATAACAAGGAATGAAGTACCAATACATACAAAAATAATGATGAACCATGAATTTATATTAAAAGGAAGAAGCAGGTTGCAAAAAGACATATTATGTGATTACTTTATGAATTAAACTTTTTTACAACTAGACTTTTTTTACATTCTAGAATGACAAATCCATAGAAATTGACAGATAATTTGTGCCAACTAAGTGTTGGGGAGGGTAAATGGGAAATGGCTCTTAATGGGTATAGGGAATTGATGAAAATATTCTGAAATTAAATAGCGTTGATGATTGCATAATTCAAAATATACTGAAAATCACTGAATTGTATGTACTTAAGACAATTTTATGGTACATGAATATCTCACTAAAGCTACTACTTTGAAAAATGAACATAGGGAGATCTACAATTCCTTTCTAAATCAGAGAGTTTTTGTTCTGTAATATGTGCAACAGATCACTCCAAACAGGAAATTAAAATCTACCCTACAGTAGGCAAACAAGAATTCTGTTTATTGAAATAATTGACCCTCAGCAAATGATATTTGCTTCAAGAAATTACCACCTAGCTCCTTTGCATCATATTTTGCAAGTAGCTGGGTAAAATCTCAACTCCTCAGGTTTTGTGCCTATACTTGAAAACTGGGAGTAAATGGAGTTTACAGCTATTAAATTAGTTCATCTACTGGGTCAGATGGCTAAATATAACTTTGTTTTGTTTTAATGGTGACAACTTCCCCACACCTACCATTTAAAAAACTTTCATCTTTACAACAAAGCTCTGGTACTAGAACTTCACAAGGTAGAGATACACCCCCAAGGCATGAAAAATAAAAGCTACTTTCTCTTTTGAAATGACAGTCTTCAAAGTATGGGGCAGACAACTGAAGAAATTTGCCATTGTATACTGCAAGGGTAACTATCTTTTTTAACACAGGGATCTTCTTCTGAGGCAATGAATGTTTTTTGTAGGGGTTTTTTACCATTCCACTTACCACCCCAGGATATAGGTCCTATATTGCCCTCCACATTCAAATTAAAAGCCCATGTAACCCTCACACCCACACTTAGTGGACCAGAATACTAAACTCTTTGCCTGCCTCAGGTACCATTTCCCATCCCAAGAGCTAGAACTTGGAACATGTTTCCTGTGGTACCCAAAAGCTACATGCAAATCTAGCTTATTTGTAGCAGTGAAAAATTATCTCTCTCAAACAGCTAACTTTGGGCCTGTTGGTTTCACTCTTATTTCCAAATATATGTCTATGTCCCTAGAAGGGTCCATCCATATTAACAGTCAAATGCAGTGGAGATGGCTGGTGTCAGTGAGTGATAAAATGCAAAAAACTGTTTCCCAGAACTTTCTGGTTTACCCAGTATCCCAACTTGGATCTGTGTATCAACTGTTAATTGTCAAGCAACAACAATCAACGCTTCCAGAAAATCCTTCTGACTCTTACATCCTTTCTCTCTGTGCATCTGGCAGAGAGGCAAATATTGGACATCTCTTAAACTCTCCCACCATCACCAAGTATGAGGCATCCTCTGTGGTTTCTACAGGTCAGAGGTACAGGGTACTAAGTTGTGTTACATGTCCACAGCTCAGTAACAGAGAGATTTCTTAATAGAGGGACCCGTCATATAAGGAAACCCCTTATAGAGGGATTTCTGAAAGCTGAATTTGTTAAAATATAATTGTTAAAATACAAATTTGTTTATATATATTTATATAATATATATTTATATACAAATTTGTTTATATATTTATATAATATAATATATAAACAAATTTGTATTTTAACAAATTATATTTTATTTTATATTATATATATTTTATATTATATAAAGTTATATATAAATATATATATAAAGTTGAAGCTGCCAAGTGGACACAAAAGAAAACTCCTGAATATCAGTATATTATCATTATAATGACAGCTTAACAAATTTGTACCTTTCTAATTACCACTCGTCAATGAAACATAAACCTTTTCTACTGAAATATGATATTTTTTTTACTTTTTCTGATTCTATTTATCCCCTTATTTTTGTTCTGGACCACATCTTTTATGACTATAAAAAAGACATTTTGGTCAATGTAAGAAAGGAACATTTTCTCAATAAAAATCACTTCTCAATGGCAGAGTATTACTACTTTGGAGCATAACAAAATATTTCATCAAGAGCCATGAGAACTTTCAAAAATGCTCTTTTTGAATATATGCTTATGAAAACACAATTCTTTGATCAAATTTATTGAAAATTAGAATGTGAGCTTTTACTATCAATATTGGTGATAATTTATAAGCAACAATGATTCTAATATGGCCCTAATATAAACTAAATTAAGAGTTCCAGATTCGGTACCAGGTAAGCTGATTAAAAGCAGTTTGGGATACAAGTCCAATATGCTTCATTTTCTCAACTATTCTATACTCAGCTCCTATCATTTTCAAGAGACATCATTTCTGCTATTCTTTGGGGTATATACCCATACTGAGAGGATTTTTTTCTTGCATTTGATAGCACTCAATGTACTTCTAGATCCTTTGAACCATAAATACACGTCCTAGCAGTCTCAATTTCACTCTCTCCACCCCATCCACTTATCTACTTATCTCATTCTCACAAATATGTATAGGGTGTATGTGTATACACACACACACACACAATTTCAGGAGTGAAGGCAACAAGCCAAATTAAACTGATATGACGTCAGGTAAAGAACACAGACTTTTCTTTTTGAATACTAAAATTACAACATATATTTTAACTTCAGAAAGGCATTCTGGATTTACAATTTCCTGTGTCTTAACAGCTTCATCAAAGCAACCAGATTCAACACTATAGCTCAATCCACCCCTAAACCCAGCAGCTTAGCTGTTGTGGGAATGTTGACATGACAAATCACTTTGCCCCCAAAGTAACAGCTCTCGGCCCTTTCAGATAGTTTGCCCAGGGTATACTTTCGGTTTTATCAGTTGAAAATGAAACAAGTTCCAAAGCAATCTGCACTTATACAGAAGGAATGCTTACCTTTCAACTGACTTGGAAGCAGCCCGCAGGAAGGTAATCCGTCAGAGAGATCACCAGCCACATTCCCAGAGCAGCTGACCCTGTCAATCATCAAAACCACTGTTTATTACTCTGTAACTTCTGCTTGGTACAGGCCCACGCTACAGAAACTTAAAACTTTAAAAAGAAGGAGGCATAAGCCTCATCTCTACTGGGACCACTTCAGGAAAACAGTAGTTGCTAAATCTTCTCCAAGTGATTGCTTTCTAAGAGTATCTTAACAGTCGTGAGGATTTGCAGTGAAGTTGAAAAGTTTTGCAATATATCCAACTATTTACTATTTAGTGCTCTGAAGAACTTTCATTAAGTTGTCTGAAGGACGTAAGTGGTAGAGGGTGAAAGGTATTGGAAATGGAGTCTCTCTTCTATTTATAGTGATTGGATCTTTAAAATAAAATGGAAAGTCCTCCTGAAATGAAATACCTCTTGCTCCAGAGAAGAAATGTCCAAATTTTGCAATAAGTGGCCCAGGACAAGACGGAACAAACTCTACAGCCAGACAGGACAATTTCACTGCCTAGCAATCAGGAAAGATCCAGAGAGAGCAACCTCCACTTCAGTTTCCTAGTCCCCAGATCCCCCCATTACCCAAAACAGGTGAGTTTATGTTACCCCAAAGACCATGTCAAGTATCTCCCACTTACCGAAAGTTCAAGTCACACCACTTCTCGTTTATGAAAGACTTACATGAGTGCCTGTTTTCATTAACAGAAAGAAACCCGAACAGGATTTTCAGTTTTACGACAATGTCGAAGAGCGACACTGCACTCGGCCGTGCTTTGCAGCAGCCGAAACTGAGACAGCTCGATCCTGAGAGGCAAGAATAGTCCTGCAAGCTCCTTGAGGGGACTCCATTATCCAGGCTGAATATTTATCTCACCTGCTCTGCTTCTACTCTGTGTTAACGTTATTTTAGGCTTTATATATTACTTGGTGTTGTTTGGTAGGTTATTTTTGGGATCTGGGAATGTTCAAAAAAATTTCCATATAAATTAGTGGTAATTGCTTCCCTTTACACCATTTTGGCTTATGAGAGATTTCATAGGAATGCTCTACTTTTAGACAACCAAAGAAACCTGCAATTACATGTTTAGTCTCTATGTAGGGTGACCCAGCTCTGGCCTCTGACTTATTTCCATGCTGCTTTTAAAATGTGACCCAAGAGACTCAGATTAAAAAGAAAATTATTAGCCATTTGTTTGATTTTCTGTAGAAAATATGTCATCACACATTGGCTTTGTCATCTGTAGGGTAAATGAAAATTATCAGGTTCTTCCACCCTCCTGCCATTAACATCAATGATAGATCCCTGCAGTCCTACACATGCCTAATGGCAAGCACATGGAGTAGGATGTGGGCATGCGTAAGTGGGCACACCTGGGTTGTGAGATTAAGCCTATAAGGGCAGCGTCATGGGGATGCCAGCAGAAGTGGTAGAAACAGCAGAAGTAGCAGAAGCAGTGGCAGCTGCAGAAGCAAGAGAACGCAGAGAGAGCGCGAAGATTCGCCAGGGCTAGGAGGCCTGTAAGCCTCCCGGTCCCCTGGCCCTCTGGCTCTCCTGCCTGCCATGTACCTGGCTACCTCACTACAAATGATGCAGAAAAATCAATAAAATCCTGAAAAAGCCACTAAGGGCTCCAGGATTCCTCCTTTACCTGTCTGCCCGGATCATAGAGAATCTGCCCTGTACCTTCCTGTCCCTGTAACAACCCACCCAGTAAGTATATCAAGCCACCCACTTCTATACATATTATGTATTTTAAAAAGAAAAAAGTCATGATCATTTTTTTTAACCAAGTGGAATTATTCATATGACTTTGGTCTTCCACTATTCCCACTAATTGAATTATGATGACAATTTCTAAGCAAATACTCATGTAAAATACATTACTCATTCTTTTTCACCCAGTCCAAAAGTTTGACACTTATGGCAGAACACTACATCCATGACACAGGGGAGGTGCTGACAAAGGTTGGGGGCTGCAGAGTACACGAGCCAGTGTCAGGAGCTTAGTTCAGCCTGAACGAATCATATACAGCCATGCAGCAATACAAGCTGAATGTGGTAAGTGCTAAATTAGCAGTACAAATGGCACACTTTGCAGGCCAAAGAGAGAGGATCATTCTTACCGGGCACACCAAAGATAGTTTCTCAACCATCCACCAGATGTTAGATTTGAGCTGAGCCATCCTTGTTCACTGTTGCTACTGAAAATGATCATTGGAAAGCACTCTGACGTTACACGGGAGCTTACTAAAAAATTCAAAATCTTGGAAGCCACCCCAGATCTAGAATGTCAGAAGCTGTAATCACTCACAGGTGATTGATATGGACATTAAAACTTGAGGGGCACAGAAGTAACTACTTTTAGAATTGACAGAGGAAAAATAGCATGTCAAGTTTAAATTGAAATAACGGAGGCCAGAAAATTCAGTGTGCTTGAGGAAATGCAGGTAGAAATGAAGGGTTTAGGGAGTACATATGGAAGATTTATGTCTGTCCAGAACAATAGAATTAAAAAATACCATGTGTCCTGCAATCATCCCAGTACGGGTAGGTTCATCACCAGTTCAAGCAGTCTCCGTATTGTCTTAGCTGTTTTCACGACGTTCTCTACTGTACTCCACCGCCGCACTCCAACTTCTCCTTGTGGTGTCCCAGTGGCGTGCTAACCTTATATACCTAGTCTCTTTGCGCAGGTGCAACCACCTACAGGTGCCGCCATTAGGCATGCGTGCAGGACCGCAAGTGTCTGTCATTGTCACTAATGGCGGGAGGGCTGAAAAACCTGATAACCTTTCATTTATCTTACACCATGATCACTTTCTATGAGTCAGTGGCTCTGCTAAGTGATACAATGCTTCCATTGTATGCTCTCAGCAAGCCCCTAAGGGCTTGAGGAAACTGAGTTTTAAGAGAGGTTAAGCAACTTTCCAGGGCCACACAGAAAAGAGAGCAGGAGTCCAAAACTTGTACTTTCTACTGTGGTGCCAGCAAGGGGAACAGAGCAAGTTCTCAATGAATCCGGCAGACGAGGTAAGGAAGAGTCCTGGGGCCCTCAGTGGCTTTTTTGGGTTTTTTTGCATCATTATCTCAGAGGCAACCAGGTACATGGCAGGCATGAGGGCCAGAGGCCAGCAGGCTGGCAGCCTCCTAGCCCCTGGCGCATCTTCACTCTGGGCTCTCCAGCCTCTCGTCTCTGCTTCTACTGCTGCTGCTTCTTTCTTCTCTCTGCCTGTCTCTCCCTTGCTCTGCTGCTCTGATTCTCCAGTTCGTGTTCTCCTGTTCTCCCTCAGCTCTGCTGCTCTGTTCTGCTGGTGTCCTCGTGACACCGCCCTTCTACACCCGTATCCCAACCCAGGTTTGCACCCACTTGCGCATGCCCGCTTAGGCATGCCTGCAGAACGGCAGGTGTCCATCATTACACCAATGGCGGGAGGGCGGAAAAGTCTGATTTCTCGGACCCTTCATCTCCTAAGCCAGATCTCTCCGCCAGTACATGCTCTAAGCAGCCATTTTCTGGACTCAGAACAAATTCCTTCCTACTTCTTCCTAATAATTGTTCCCCTAGAGAGTAAGCAGAAAGCCTGAATCCTACAGTTATATAATCTAGGCAACCCAAACTCTATCGCTTCCTATCTTCCTCCTTTTTTCCCCCTTTCTGTCATTCTCTCTCTCCAGCCTTCCTTTCTCCTTTTTTCCTTTCATACTTGTCTTGCAACCATCCCAGATTGGGTAGGAGGTTCATCTTCGGTTCAAGCAGTTTCTTCGCTGCCGTCACGGTATCGCTCACACTCCACTGCTCCACACCACCACACCACACCGGCTTCTCCAGGACGCTAGCTTTATACACCTGGTGCATCAGCCCAGGTGCATCTACTTGCGCATGCCCACTCAGGCATGTGCACAGGTTTCCATCATCAGTGGTAGGAGGGCGGAAAGTCCTGATTAACCTTTACCCTACAATACTCCTTCCTTTCTCCCCTTCTTCTGCCCTCCCTCCCTTTCTCCATCCCTACCATTCTTTCCTCTTAAATTCTTGCACCTAATAGAATCAGAAAAATAAAAATATTATTTTAGTAACTAAATTTTTTTACTAAGAACTTATTTTAATCTTATTTTCAACTAATTTTATATACACTGTAGAACATTTGGAAAATATAAAAAGTCCAGAGAGGAAAACATGAATTATCTGTTTACCATATTTAATACTAAAATATATTTCTTTTCAGGTCTTTTCATATATTTTTCATTTCTGATGTAATTAGGATTCTACCATGCACACACTTGTATTCTGTATTTTTTTGTTGAATAATACATTCCAAACTATTTCTCCTGTCATTAATACTTTTATCTATGAGCATTTTAGATGATTGGGTGCTGCAAACATAATTTTTGTCTGACCTGGCCAAAAGTTGGGGACAGAGGTCAAACAATGACATAGATGAGGAGAGCTGCCCAGCTGTAACACACCTTACTGGATGGTACTTCTCCCCCTTCTCATTTTAAAAATGAAATCGGTTACATTGAGTTTGCCTAAAATAATAAATAACAATATCTTAGAAGCAAATGAAATTATAAAATTTCCCAAAAACCAGAAAAACAGATCAGAAGAAACACTGTAATTCCATGGCCAGGAAAGATCTATGTATCTTACTGAATATAAACCTGCATCATGAGTTTTTGATCAACAATCCATTGTTGTTTAAAGAGCCTATCAATTGTGATATTTACTATATTTTAGTCATGTATGCTTATTACAGCTACTTTTTAAAATATCCAAAAGTAGAACCATCTTGTACACTTATACTTGATTGCAATAACAGATAAACTTGAGAAAAAGTATAATTTAAGGACATATTACAACAGGCCTCATGAGCGCTGGCTAGACCCACAAACTAAAAAGTTATCAGAAATCAGGTTATTCTTGAATCCCATGATCTCGTCTTTTTCTTTCTTTCTGTATCTACTTTCTTCTTTTTATTTTACTATTTTGTCAGTTCCTTTGTTTTCTCTACTGTGGAATATCTGCTTTCTTCTTATTTTTCTGAAAATGTGCAAATAGGAAAAGATGCTTGCAACTACAATTCAAATCTGCATGTCCCTCAATCCAAAGCAGATATACAAACAACTGACATTCCTTCTCTGAATTCCAAGTTCTAAATTCCCAAGAGAGAGAATTCAATTTGACTGATTTGAATCAAGTGTCTGTCATGATCCAATTAGCTCTGGGCAGTGAGAAGTGGAGAGAGAAAGAGATAAGGCAGGTTTGTGAATTCTCAAAATGATAGAGCAAATGAGACATTATTTAAAGGGATCTGCTAAAAAGCTGGCAAAACAAAAACAAACAAAACCAATATTAATATTTCAGTGTATTTTTTTCTATTCTTAGATTTAACAATATCCCTTCCAGAATTTTTTTTAATATTTATCCTATTTTAGTCATGATAACGTATCTATTTTAGATACATAGATAATTAGATGCATACTTGCATACATACATACATAGAAAGACAGACAGACAGATGGACAGATGGACAGATGGGCGGATGGATAGATAGATAACGTAATAATCCTGACAGATCAGGAGATTGGAGCAATTGAAATGGAGTGACTCAAGCAATTAATTAAAAAAGCTACCACTTGTCATTAATAGACAGATGCATAATAGACTCCACCCAAAGTATGGCAGAATAGAGAGGCTGGAATCAATCTCTCTCCAAAAAACAACAGACTCATGAAGTAAGGATACATGAAAGCCTAGTTGTGCCCAGAGGCCAGGTCCAAATCAAAAGAAACAGATATGACTAATAACGCACACCTAAAAGGAATAGAAACCCAGGAGCTGATTAAGTTGCTCTGAGCCACTTACTAGATTATTGGCCCCTGGTGTCTGGAACCTTCTCCATATTTTTGTAAAGACCACAGAGTTTTTATTCAGAGAAAGCAGTACCCTCTCCACAAACTGACACTGTCCACAGTTTTTGCCTCTGGTGTCCCATACCTGCCAACTGGTTGTATCTTGTATATATCCCTTTTACTATCAAATGAACAGCATGCTACATTGTTGTCATGTGAATCCCCCAATTAGTTCATATTGTGATTACATGCAGTTAGCCTGTGTAATAAGTGAAACCTCTCTACTCCACTGGGAGTCACCACTTTTGAGAGCTGAACTTTATATTACAAAGCCCAGCTTTCAATGAATCACTCAAAAAATCTATGTTCAATAGCTGATTTTCTTACTTTTACTCCTTCTCACTAACTACCATTTATTAATACACTATCGCTCCCCATTTGAGCAGTTCTTCGAGGCATAACTTGGAATCAGTGGGTTGAGCAGTATATAGTTTATGAACTTTCCAAGTTAGATAGGAATTTAATGTCACCCTATAAAACCAAGTCTTTGTGATTATCCAACTACCAGCTGTGCACTGGTCAGGAACACAAGAGGAATTTTGTTAATTGCCATTACCAAGAAGAAAATAATTAGTTGCTTTATAGGGAGAACAAAAAACAAATGCTGCATTTCCATTTTAATTTCAACTACTGAAGTTAATAAAACTCAAAATTGGTCTATGTGTTTTATGAAAATCATAAACTCATTAACACAGCATTAGCAGATTGCATGTCCATAAATTAATTGGTATGCTATTCACTGAATGATTGATCATTGTTTCTAGGGAGCATAAAATAACTGCCAAACCAGGAAGTGAAAAGGCTGACTCAAACACCCTTGATGAGGATAATGCAATCTTCCTCTCTCAACATTTCAAAGTATTAAAGTCCCCATTTTCTCATTTTCTTTTCCTTCTAACATGACAAACTGACTTTCATTCTCCTCCACAACATGCAGATGAACTGCGGAACACAGATCAGAATAACATGGAGTATTCGTTAGTCTAATTTAAGAACTGAGATCTATCGCAGCCTCCTCTTCTCAGGAGTCATCAAACAGGATGAGGCACGTGGCCACCAGGCTGGAAAATCACACTGTCAACAGGGCACTGTGGTGTGTTTGCAGTAGACAATGGTATCTGGAAAATACTGACAAGGGTACCAGGCCACTTGAATAGCTCAGAGATACTCGGGAGACCAAACAATTGTTCAAAAATTGTTGGAGCTTTTACAAAGCCTATGGACTTCAAAGTGAAGGCAAGAACAAACAAACAAACATAAATAAATAAATAAATAAACACACACCTAAGAAAAATGACTCCAGGAGCAAAGCAGCAATTGTGCCATTGCCTCAGGACACAAAACTCAGGCCTGTACTTCGAAGTCTTGATTGATGCCAATCAATCCTGAGTTACATTTCCATACCACTAATTAAGGCATTTGTGTAAGTCTTCCAACAGATCAGCCTGGCTGCAGAGCTCCAAATAAGAGCTTGAAAGAGCATATTATTTGTCTGATTTATATCTTCATGGTTTAAGAGTGTAGTTACATTCCCTGAACCTTTCTTATCAGAAAAAAAAAAAAAATAGGAATAACAGCTCTCTTATAAACTGTTTGAAGGATCAAATATAAAAAGGATCACTTCCTAGAACCGCTTTTGCTCTAAACAGTCTAGTTTGGCAAAAGGTGACTACGCTTCCTGAACAACAGCCTTTAATGGTCGAGTATCATCGAGGGACTTCTTATTTCAGCTGAATGAAACAAATTAGTGGTGTGATGTATTTAATGACTTGCATTTTTGCCATTTGCTGCATGATTATTAGACATAAATAATAAGCTGTGGGTAAAATTATTGCTTTAACCGTCAAATTCATTTTTTAAACTCGTCTCTTCACATTTTGTGCATTCTTCGTTTCTGTAATCAGCACCAATGTCAGTAAATTTTTTTTCATGTGACTATCCTCATCACTTACTGGAACAACCACCCACATTAAAAGACAGCACTCCCTCGCCCCTGAACCAACATGCCTACCCTAAAGCTTGGTGCTTCAGTCCACAGTTCACACAGCAGCCTTTTCTATTAGTGACCATGTTGCTGGAAGGCAGTGAAACATCTGACCATGTCCTTCTTCTCCTTCCAGGGAAGCAGAGAGAAGACAGGCAGCAGAAGAGGAATAGGTCAAGACAGGTGGACAGGTGTTTTTGTTTGTTTGTTGTTTGTTTTAGGTGGACAGTTTTGTATGACACCTCCCACCAATGCCACTGATAGGTACTGCCACTATTCCCCCTTTAAAAATGAGGAAGTTGTCCCTAATAAGTGATGACAAACTTTCCCAAGTTCCCAGCTCAAAAAGAGCAGAATAAGAATTTGAATCAAGATCTACTGCACCCCTGTGCATTACAGCGGGTCAGAGAGGAGGCTACATACTCCAAAGTATGCGGGTATGTGGCCCAGGGTGAGGATGACCGAAGAAAATGAATTCTGTGAAGTGGATGTTTTAAAACAGAGATGATGATGGAGGAGAACTATGAGTGTCTTGGTGGTGGGTGTGGTGTGGTAACACCTTAAGGGGTCATCCTATATCTCTATATCAATACAATGTTGTAAATCAATGTTACCTCAATTAAATAGAAAGGAAGAAGAGAAGGAGGAGGAGAATCAGGATTCATGAGGAGAGAGAGGGTTGGGTCAGTAGATGATCATTTTAATATGATCAGATTAAAAATTTCACTCTGAAAAAAAGGCAATGAAGGAACTCAGGACTGTATGAGCTGGGGAAGCAGAGCTGCTATGTCATAGGAACAGGGGATTTAAAGGGAGTTAAAGCTTTCACAGTTGTGGAAGAAACAGGGAAGGAAAAGCATAGAAGAAAGAACTTGAGGACTGAAGAGTCATTAACCAGTTTTCAAGTAGCACCGACTCCACCAGACAAGACAAGGCTGTCAGGGAGAACTGAGAAGCTGAGCACATCTCATCTTTGAAGCAGGGCTATGAAGGATGGGGGTCTCGGGGGGGATGGTGACCTCTGATAGCCACTGGCTGGATGAGTCTGCAGTGAAGCATCTGCGGGTGGACTGGGCAGAGCTGAATGGCAGATCCAGTGGTCAAGAAGATGAAGGGGTCATCAAGTGCAGGACAGTGAGGACACAGGCCACTGCTTCTGGTCATCACTGTATCTAGTAGACGTCTCTGTATTTCCACCCAAGTCCAACTCTTGACCAATTCGAACTAAAACTCAAAAGGAAGGGGCTTCAGAAAATGTGCTTCTAAGCTTCCAACAGGCACAATTCAACACAAAGTTTGAATGCAGGAAAATTAGCTAGGAAGCTTTATTATACAAGTCTATGACAGATATGACTAGAGGAGAGCAGAAAAATTATTAGGGAAACAGAAAATAATGAAGAGGACTTGGCAATTCATAACATAAATGTAACATAAATACATGGAATTCATTTTTAAAGTTAATACTAGTGGATATTAAAAATATAACATAACAATTACCTATATATAAAGTATAGTAATAGTCTAACATTATCAAAGAATTTTAAGCTTCTATATTAGGGGAGAAATTTGTTTCTTACCACAAAGCTTATTGTATTTAACAAGAACATGTTGAACTGACAGTGTAATTTTGAATTACAGTTTTTAAATTTCAAGTATAAAAATATTCATAGGAAATGCTACCAAAACATAGAAGAAAATTTCTTAGAGATCATACATGATTTTACTCACCTCTAATAGGTTTCTGGTCAGTGTGAATAAACATGCCAGATTTTCAGGTGTGATGATTCTTCTTGTATTTGGAGGACCGAAGAGCTATGACATCAATAGCCATAAGAAGAAGACATCCTGGGATTTTTGCTTTCCACAGCATTGGAGGAAATAGAGAAAGTCTATTCTTGCTCCTTCTGACAACCAAAAATCTCATTAGAATTCCTATTAATTTCCTAAAGCACCCAAGATGATGACAATTTTTTGAGGTTCCCTATTTGACCCACAGGTCATGATTCTTAAACAACACAGTGGAAGGGGTCTTCTCTAGCTTCCCTGAAAATAGCAAAGCAAACAGCTTTTCAAGTAAACCCACACGAAAATCACGTGCTGCCTTACAAATGATACCACAGGCGAAATGGAAGTGTCCCTGCATTGAGAGGCTAAGGTGCAATGTGTCTTGTCTCTGATACTAATTAGCCACTTGTTCTTCTGAAAACCTATACATTCATGATTAAAATGAATGACTTAGACCAGATAATCTCTCTTTTCTTTTCATTATGGAAGTCTAGTACTGCCCATAAGGTAATAATTTTAATAAATCCCATCCACCCTCTGGGTAAAAAAACATAACAAATTTTTCAAAACTTTGCATGGGTTCCAAAGCATAATGGTTAGCACTCTGGACTCTGAGTCCAGTGATCGGAGTATAAAACTTTGTCTACAGCTAGTCTGTCTTCCAGACACAACCCCGAAAACCTCCATATATATGGAATCTACACTTTGGCATCCTCTTTAGCTATGAAAAGTCATGCAGATATAAATTTGGGTGGTTTTCTTATGTCAGCATTTTCTTATAAGACATTTTATCAACACCCCAAGAATCCTACAGGTAATACACAAAAGCCCTTTTATCTCAGTAGTTACCATTTTATATGAACATGAGTAACAACCTCATCTAGATAGACTGAGCTAGTGACATTATAGGTTTTTCCTAAAAGAAGATGCTGAGGCTAAGAAGATTAAAAAAGTCCAGCAGATTTGATATCTCAAGACTCATGGTCTAACAGTGTTCCTTTTGTTATAATTTGAAGGACTTTTTAGATAATAATATCTATAAGAGAGAGCAATCATTTTGTGATGCAAGAAATAAAAATATGTATGGGATAATTAGAAACAAGACTCCAAACACAGAGGTGTTTCACAGCTATTCACTCAAGTCTGCTGATAATGTAAATTCATTGACCATTGTGTCAGTTTATGTCAATAAAGATAGAATTACATCATTCCACCTTGATAAGAATGGCTGATTGTGCAAGTTAACCAAGTAATTCTTCCTCAGAGAGAGAGAAACAGAGATGGGGTGGGGTGTGGAGAAGAGAGATCACGTCTTACATATGACATATACAATGTCCTAACTAGAGGTAACAAATATCACTTCTTTCAGAGACCAGACCTTTAGTAAAGTTTGCCTGTGGTAAAACAAAGAAAATGAAGTCTGTGTAAAATAGATACTATCTGTCTTTAGTCAGCACTAGTCTATTGTTGTATTAGAATGAAGACCCAGTATAGCAAAAATGTAAGACTTCATTTATCAGAGAAATTGATTCTTTGTGAAATCTCCTGCTTACTAAATTATGGAAATGAAATGAATTTTTAATGTTCTGCAGGGAAATAAAAATTAAAAAAAACAGACAAAAATACCCCCAATCATGGCTATAAATCAGGCTGGACCTGCAAATCACTAGCAAACAGCTTCTGTTGATAAAAGATAATGTTAAATATAGGAAAATATTTGACTTTAGCAAGTTTGTCCAAGTTCCAAGGAATGAAATCAAAAGCAAGCTCTAAAGAATTAGAATCAGGTGAAAATATAGGACTGTAGCATAGTTGCCAAGGATAAGATGAACACTTAAGTCCTGAGTGAGGTCTTTGCCCAACTATCCATCCCTCATGCCTATGATCCAGCTAAAGAGAATTATGTGCACTATAAACCATACACTCTTTCACTTTCCACATGCTAATCCTGAAACCTGGGTACCTTCTATAGCCTCACTATTATTTTATATTTTATATTTTTTATATTTATTATTTTCTATTTTATATTATTTTATCTTCATGGTCCAGATCTCAGGTCAAGTCTCATCTGTTCCACATGTCATTTAGCAACTCCACACTTTACTCCTATAGTCTGCAGTGCTAAGCTCTGTGGTTTATCAGCAATACATTGTTTTCTTACATTTCTTCCTGAAGAGTCCAGAAGCTACTTAAAGGCAAAAATCTCTACTAGTGTGTAGTACCAACTTTTAAAATACTGGCACAAAGTTTATGTAGTGTATTTCTAAAATGAATATATGCTAACTAATAAGGTAATAGATTTTTTATAGACTTTCAAAACACCAATTTCAATGATAAAATGTTATTACAAGTAGAAAAGTTACATTTTTTTTTATTTTTAGGTTACTGATCCTTCTGAATATAGTTCTTATATTTATATCTTAAATTATAAGCCAAAGACAGGCCTTCTCCCTTTCTCCCTGCCCTTTAAAGTTAGATTGTTGGATTGATGGTAGCTATCTTCTAACCATAAGAAAGGGCTAAGAGAATTGCATAGATGTCAAAAGCTGACGTCGCCAAGTCATTGAAACAACTCTGCTATCCAACAATGTCTGGACATCTTGTCTGAGAAATATGTATTGCATTTTTTTTCCACTAAAACTAAAATCCTTTGAAGAATAGCATCTACTTAAGGATAGAACATTATTCTAGGAGACAAGATCTGTTCTGGTTAAGATGAATAAAAGATGATATTTTGTAAGAATTAATAAAGCATCTTAGAGGGAAAAATACACATAATGAATTAAATTAAATTATTATTCTTTGCTCTTTCCCCCAAAACAAATGCATGTTCATTGAAAATTAGTGACTGAATTGAAAGGTATTTTATTCCAGGAGAAAATGAACAGTCTTGGGACTAGGACATTTGTATATAAAGCAAATAATTAGTTACATAGGACACAAAAGAATAAGGTAAAAATTGATAAAATTACTTTAACTGTTTTTTCCCAGTGGCATATAATGAATAAAACACCTCCAGGATTATTTTAGAATCCATTGACTACGGAGTGTTGGTAAAATGCACTTTAAAAAACATACTTGAAAATAGAAAATTTTAATATGCAAATAATTGCAATTTTTTAAGACTGTTTTAACTCAAATTTCAATTGATACTTGCAAACAAAAGACGATCTAAACAGAATTGGGTTTTCATTGATCTGTTTAAAACACTTTCCAAGAACCTATTAAGCTATGACTAGGGTAATGTAATAATAATACATATTCAATACCAGAAACACAAAATTGGTGAAAATATTAAAAAGTCTTTCTCAGAGAGTTATAAAATGAATAAAAACCCTTATTCAAACAGTCTGAATTGGGGAGGCTATCACCACTGGCTCCATCTTCTGTTTTAAAGTCACCTGGATCTTGAGCTGCCAGGTCAAGGTCTTCATCTGAAGTTGAAGGACGAGTCAGGATAATCCGAGGTACCTGTGAGGTGATCAAAGGTTGTTGACAATGAGATGTGGGGACTTTAAAAGAAGGCTAAAAAAAAAAAAAAAACCAGATGTCCTCAGTGACAGGAATCACCATTAAGATGAGTAATCAAATAAATGTAATTACCGACAAAGATGTGACTACAGCATGAATAAAACAATGGGACAAATGTTTTAAACAATAGAATGGTGGGAAAGGACACAATATCCAATTAGAACTAGTGAGTCAATAAAAGTGTTAAATACTCAGGGAGAGTCAGTCTGACTGAGATTTTACTGGCGATGCTTGATATGTGCATTATTTTATGTAGCGAATAATAGTAAAAGCCAGAATCAAAAGGGTGCACCTGTATATTAAAAGACCACACTTTGCAATCTGCATATATTTTGATAAATTGATGAGAGACCAGAATGTACTCAATGCCCAAACATATTTTTCCTTTTCTAACTATACTCTTTCACAGCCACTAAAGTGAAATGACTTGCAAAATGGCTTAATCAAAATCCCAAATGCTAATTGATGAATGTGTTATCTGCAAGCATCATTGAGTAGGCAGATTTCACCAAAGTAAAACTGTCATTAGCTTTGTATTATGAAATACAGAAAGGAACCAGGAAAAGCCAGAGGGCAAATATTCAAACCTTTGCCAATAAGATTCTCAAGTGTAGCTACTCTGTGGCTGCTGTATATGACAATGGTTCACAGTAAAGAGAAATCCCCATCCATCGTACCAGATCAACAGAGAATTTTAAAATTGCAAAGTGTGGGAACCATAAAGTGACAATGGGAGAGAGGTTTCTGCACACTGAGATTTTACTATCTCACCAGAAAATGTGCACAGGTAGGCTCTGTATGCCTGGAATTTTCTTCATAAAGGACATATATAAGAGATTAGAACCACAATGGATGCTATTCTGTAAAACAAAGGAATGGGTACATGAAAACCAGTCTGGATGAGAAAATTCAGTGAATCAATCCTGAAAATGGAAGCAAATATTTCTTATACTTTCCAACACACAATCTGGCCAAATATGCAAAGTTAAAGCTTGGTGAAGATCTGTACCAATTATTATTTTCATACTCAGCCATTTAGTACCCTGGCTCCAAAAGAACATTTTGGATTTAATAATTTTCCAGATGGTAGGAGGCGGTATATGGAATAAGAGTAATGTTTCTATCATAAAATGTATAATATTAAAACAAGTGTACTTATTTAATCTCATTTCTAAACTCACAAAATCAGAGCATCCTTTCTAACAGTGTGGCCTAAATGAAGCTTTATCACAAAAACAAGTCATTAAGGTTCTGATCTTCCTCAGCAATATGTAAAACTAAAATCTGAAAATCACAGACAAAACTTCAGCTCTGTCCAAACAACTGCAAATAAAATCTAAAGGAACAGAACAGTTACCAAAAATGGGTATATTTTCAATGATCTCAGTGATCATCGAACTAAACACCTAGTTTTTTATGTAACTCTTAAGCTGTTTGTAGTGGAAAGTCTGAATATTCTTTCATCATCAACAGAATAATGTAACTACCCCATTTCCCACATTGTCACAACACTGGATACATAGCCCATGTACACTGTCCCTTTCTGTTAAGTCTGTGCTTTTCAAAAAGTGATCTAACAACCCTATACACCCATGTTGGCTATTAAGAAAATAAAATATCAAGGCCTCACCCACAACTTCAATGTAAGAATTTTAATGACAGATCTTAGGAGTCAGTATTTTAACAAAGTTTGAGAACTGATGCTAGGGACAAGGGGCCATTCTGCTGCTTTAATCGTGACAATTCAAACACTCTACTAAGAGTCATATCAAAATCCCTAAGTGACACTTTAATTTTAGAATTCCTCCTTTACAAGAGATTCCACTGCTTTAATTCAGAGGGCTTACTTAACCCAAATGTGAATTGCTATATGTAATGGCTAAAAGGGATAGCTCTAACAAAGCATCTACTATATGATGTAGATATCGCAAATCATGGAACAAAAATGGCCCCTTTATAAATGATGTCAGACAACAGATTAGTCAGTTGGGGAAAACCACTTCTTAAGCAATACACGAGAATAAATTCCAAATGAATCAAGGAATAGGGAAAACTCTTGTTTGTCTCATATCTACCCTCCCACTCCTGCCACATTCACCCCTTCTGATACCAGATGTATGGGTTTTTCCACACCAAGCAATTCTGGCACTGCCTGGAATTAGTGCAGACCCCACATATGGGGTTCGGTCTAGTAAGTCCATTCCACTTCAGTGCCAGTCACAATTGGCAGATTCTCAGGTAATCCAGAAATTTGACTTGTTTACAAATCAGAGGTTCCTATGACCCCTTTCTCAGGTTCAATAATTTGCTGGAGCAGCCCACAGAAGCCAGGAAAACAGTTTACTTACCACTGTTAATTTATTTTAAAGTATCCAAATGGACAGATGAAGAGATACATAAGACAAGGTCAGAAGTACCCACACACAGGAGCTGCTGTCTCCCTCAAGTTGGTGTCTACCTCCTTCCTGGAACACAGATGCATACACCAACCCAGAATTTCTCCAAACCCTGTTCTTTAGGGATTCTGATGAAGGCTTTGTCATATAGACATGATCACACACAAAATCCAATTTCTTGTTCCTTAACATTCAAAGCTTCTACTCCTGGCTTGTTCTTTCTGGAGACCAGACCCCATTTAGGAGTCCACCCAGAATTGCCTCATTAGAACAGAAAATGCTCCTATCCCTGGGGAAGTCCCAGAGCATTTAGCTGCTCTGGGCCAAACATTCTCATCACTCAGAATTTTTTTTTTAACAGCTTGCAAAAAGTATTTTTATTTGAAAGGAAATGTTGGAGCTGCTGAATAGTTTTCCAAGTTTTATTTACTTATTTTTCTTCCATTGTTATTCATGTTTGTGTAATAAATAAATAAATCCCCATAAATCTCCCACCACCTCATTACCTCTCCACCATTACCGTTGTTCCTTGTTCTCTTCCTTCCTGTTTTGACCCCTCCCTCCTCATCCCCTGCTGTATGCCTTAGTTCTACCAGTTCAGGAAATTACAAAGATTTTAGCAGCTCTGTGTCATGAACCAGAGTCAAAGACCAACTATTATCAAGTTACACACTTATATATACTTATTACTTCATTATCAGAGATCTAAAATTAAAGAATGAAATTACCTAAGTATTAGAGGGAAAATATGATGGGTAGGTTCTTCTATACCCTGAGTGTAGAAAAAGTTTTTTTAATTATGACTGAAATTCCAAATGTAGTTGGAGAGTGATAAATTTAACCAAATAAAAATAACATTTTATGAGACCAAAAAAAGTAGTCATTTCAAATAACCAAATACAAGTAAGGTGAAAATAATTGCAATAGGTACCACAAAGGGCTAATATTCTTAAAATTAGAAAGGACTTTTAAAAAAATAAATGGGAAAAAAATATGAACAGGCAAGTTCAAAAAGTGAACTCAAAAATAATTTTTATTATTATTAGGTATATAAGAAGACGTCCAACTTTTTCATAAGAAACAATACAATGAGATTAATTCTCAACCATCAGATGGAAAAAATTCAACAACTTCACAATACAATTTGCTAAGGAAAAAGGCACGTTCATACATCATTGTTGGGAATGGAAAATGATAAAAATCCTATGGAAGAAAATTTGGCAATATCCAACAAGATTACATATGCAGGCTTCCCTGGTGGCACAGTGGTTTAAGTCTCAGTGCTATCAAACTATCGCCAGCCACTGCAGCATGAGTTCAATTCCCTGCCAGGGAGCCGACCCACATGGTGCAGCAGACCTCTCCTGTCTCTTCCACTGTCCCCTCAGCAGTGCATATCAGCAGATTTGCCTATTCTGCTTCCCACTCTGTCTATGGTGAATAATCTCACACCACCCCCATCTCTGGCCTGTATCCCAGCCCTTGTATGCACAAATAAAATCTTCAAAAAAATAGGATGGCATAAATCTGGAATGGGGAAAGACAAGAAATATAAACTGGAATAGCAGATATTGATGTAGACCTATGATATCTAAAATACGTAAGTGTGTATATATGCACATTTGTCTGTGCATCACAGGTGTTAAGTACACGAGTATTTATGAATGTGCATACACATATTTCCTAGCTCTGTTCACCAGCAAGGAACAGAAATAGAGAAATTCTAAAAGCAGTGAGCACCTGGCACCCAGAGTCGGCTCTCTAATACCATTCATTCCTCACTAAAAGGAACCAGGGGTCCCTGAAGAATTGGCTAAAGGCAATGAGGTAATGCCAAAGCTGGAATAAGCTGAGCTGCAAACTAAGGATAAAAATTATATACTATTTGGGGTGCAGAGTGTAGGGAGGAAAACAAGAAGTGATATGTCCACACAAGGTAAACATACACACATACATGCATGAGGGCACTTGATTACAGTAGGGTGTCAGGCTGAGTGGTAAAAGTGGAGGGGGTGCCAAAGAAGATCAGCATCGTTATGTAACCATCATAATAAATTCAAAGCAAAAATGACCAATTAATATAAATCTAAAGAGAGACTGTAATGAGAAGCAGAATATTGGCCTGATCTAAAAGTGTCTCTCCACAAGTTGCATTATTAGTTGCAATGGAGACTACAGAAACTACATAGGAGAGAAATTAGACAACACTTTTACTGTGTGATGAAAATTGACATCACAGATGAGTCAGACACCAGGCTTCCAGCTGTGCTACCTGAAAGGCATGCAGTGCATCTTTGTGGTACTCTGGTCAAAATACATAACCTGAATCTAATTATAAAGAAACATCAGATTCAAATGAGGCAACTCCTGTGTTTAAAAGGTGGGGGGGTCTCTATCTTCAAATAGATTCATGTCATAAAAGACAAAGAAAGGCTGTGGAAATGTTTCAGAAATTAAAAAAACAACAACTAAAACAAAAACATGCTAACTAAAGGTATTACCTGTCTCTACCTTGAATCCTATACATGAGGGAAAAGAAGCTATAAATAATGTGGGATAATTAACATGCAAATTAGATCAAAGTATCAGTGTTGTCACTGAAGCTGACAACTGCCCTGAGGTTATTTTAAGAAAAGCAAAATATTATAGGCCTATATACAAGTTACCGTAGACATTAATGTGTGTATACATCATTGTGTCTAAATGCCTATATGGAGAGAGGAGAGTACAGAAAAGATTATGTAAACTGTATAAAATTCTGAGAATAGATAAAGCCTCACAGATGGTTAACTGTTATTTGTGCTATTGTTATTGTTTTTCCTTTACTGAGGTAACATTGGTTTACAACACTTGATATGATTTAGTGACATAGGATGTATGTTACTACCCCATCCTCACCCTCCAGGCACCATTAGCTCCTTCCCCCTAGGTCACTGGGCCCCTTTGCCACTTTGTTCCTAAAGAATATAAAATCATTAATTCAAAGCAATGTATGCACTTCTATGTTCACTGCAGCACTGTTTACAATAGACAGGCTATGGAAACACCCAAAATGCCCATGGACAGAGCAGTGGATTAAGAAGATGTGGTATAGATACACAATGGAATACTAGTCAGCAATCAGAAAAAAATGCACTCTTGCCATCTGCAACAACATTGATGGAAGTATAAGGGATAATTCTAATAGAAGTAAGCCAGACAGAGAAAGATAAATACTAATGATTTTACTCATTACAGAATATAGAGGAAAAGAAAAAAAAAAAGAACTCTATGATTCTTATTGAAGTAATTTTTCTCTAAGATTTAAATTCTTTTTAAATAAGTAAAATAGACATGCCTTTCAAAAATTTTCAATCCTTTCCCAGTAAATTCAGTGATATGTAAAAGATCAAGGGAGAAAATCAGTGAATGTAAAATAAACATGTATGTATTCAAAAGATTAATCTCTCAGTAAGCTCAATCTAAAGGAAAATAAAATAAGCATAAGGTCTGAATGTTTACTTAGATTAGAAGATGAAATTCAGACAAGCAGAGGCAGCAAAATCAGTTAATGAAATGAGTTCTCCCAGTGACCTGGAGCAAAGGGAAGGAAAGCACCTGTGACTGGAACATTCTATAGGGAAGAGAGAGGGATTGGGATCAAGGCAGGGACAGGAAGAGCACAAGGGACTATGGTGATGGTGCACAGGTTAACTAGTGGTAGAAATTCTAAAGGGACTACACCAAATAAAGACAGCAAACATTATAAGAAAAATAAACTAAATAAGTAAAAACTTCAGAGGACCCAGTCAGCCAGGGAGTTAGTTGTCTTTCTAAAGGATTACTCACATTCATTTAGTTCTGTGCTTATATTTCAAATTGTTGATAATTAAGCCCCAGGATAATGTTGCTCCTTTAGACCCTCAGGTGATATTCTCTTTGTTCATACCAATATCTTACTGCTGTGCAGTGAGACAGCAAGTCACAGGTAGCTGATTGGCTGATAAACATATTCTAAAGGGATGATAAACACAAAGGGTTGAGATCTCTTCACATTTCTTCACGATTCCTCTGATCATTAGGATAAAAAAATTAAGAGACTTTATTGAAGTTTTATGACAAATGAAAACATGTTTTGAACGGGGGCTTAAAATTTCTCATCACTGATACTCAAAGCATAAAGAAATGAAGAACAAGAAGGAAAACTCCAAACTTCCCTGGATATCCCCAGTTGACTCCATAAGAGCATTTTCCAGTGATTTAGTAATAGCTAAATTTTTTTTGTCCTTGTTCTCCTGCCCGACTATCTTTTGGAGAGGAAAAAATTGAACAATAATAACATCGTAAGTAAAATGCTGGCAGTTGAAATGTGGATTAAGTCCAATCAAGACCTCTAAAAAGTGCCACAGTACTTTCAAGTGAGCATGATAAGAAGTCTTCCTAGTAGATAAAAAGCAAAAGAAGCATTCACACAAACAGGCAAACTAAATCCAGAAATGATAGAATGAAAGAAAGGAAAGACCAGCAGGAATGAACACTAATGTCAGAATAAAGGAAGCAACCACACGGGTGCAGAGCTGAAACCCTTTCAAAGGTCAGACAGTGAAATGAGAACGGAAAAAAGGTATTTGTTCTAGGCAGGCCAGCTGAGACTAAATGTTCTCTGATTTCGATAGTATGAACCTAACAAAACAGCTCAGCCAACACACAGTGGAAGCCACCAATTTTAAAGCCAGTATATTTTATTTAGGAGACGCCGTGAGAGCCTAATGCCCCACAAAGGAGACATGAGCACGGCCAGTCTGCACACCTTAAGCAACACAGCTTAATTCAAACCTGTCACTCCGGTTTGGGGGTCAAGTATACTGGAAATGAGTCAGAATTCAAAGCGTATAGTTCTGAGAATATTCCATCAGTGACACTGTGAGAAAGTAGTTTTGAATGTTTTAAATCATCACTGAAGAAAAGGACATTTTCATCATTTGTAACTTCTTTCTTTTACTTAGCAGAAAAAAATTAACTCCACATTAGAGCAAGCAAAGTAGCTCTAACAACTCACTGAGTTAAACCTAAAGCACGTTTTCGTGACAGACAGAACTGTGCCAATGTACAATTATGAAGTTTGCTTATCCCAGAAATGAAAACCAACTCTTCTTAGTCACCAGCTTACCAGCTATTTTTTTTAAGTGTCTACTCTCACTAAATGTTCCAGGATTCACTTATTTGATTTTTCATCATTCTGCAATGCTGAACCTGGCTCATGTTTCAATCTCTTTTAATATAACTTGTTTTCTTCTAGGAGATGGTCCTAATAAGAATACTTCTAGAAACATAGATAAGAACAAGATGTTATCTCAATTCTAACACACAGGCACGATCCAGCCCCTGTGTGATCCAGGATATCACCCCTTGGTAGCATATTAAAAAAAAAAAAAGTTCTAAATTTGACTTGGACTGGCTTGTTACTTATAACTCTTTACCTTTTAAATTAAAATTTTTTCAGACTTCATGTAACTGAATGTGTTGCTTTTTAGATTTACCTCTAGCATGTGATCAACTCAAAAACAGATTTACTAACAGCATGAATCAGTTGCCCATTACATCTGCTCATTATCTGTGGGACACCATCAAGGTGGGGGTCACTTATTATTCCTTCAGATTTTTTTGTTCCTGATACAATGCGTCAGATTCCAAACTACCCAATTAAGTAACTAACGGGTCCACTATAGATTCAGCAATCTCTGGAAACAAAGTTAGTAGGAAGAGAGTGGGGTCTGGTGCCCTCTGTATGGCAATGTTTTGCTATTTTGAGGTCAGAAAGTTTGATGGAGCCATGAAGCATAACTATAAATGTGAAAACATTTGTGGCAATTCATTAATGAGAAACAGGCTGTCAAAACCTTTAGAATGTGGCTTTTGGCATCTTGTGCATCAAGAAAGCAGGAATGTTCTCTATGTAAATTATAAAAATTGGTTAAGTAGGCTAAGTTGAGAGTCAATATTTTTATAGTATAAGTACTAGAAAGCTATACTCTTCTTTTTGTGACTTTATAAAGGTCCTCTTTCCCTTTCATATGCAAATTATCATTGGAAATTTACATTATTACAACAGGCTTGTAAAGCATTTACTTTATGGGACCTCTTTTCCCCTCCACTGTTTTCCAAGTCAGAGATAAGTTGGTTGTTGCATATTGAATCTCCCCAAAACAGATGCTGAGACAGAGTTAGGAGTATCTTTGGAGGGTAGGGGACAGGGCTGGATGGAGCAAAGGAAAAAGTAACTTAGATGCAGGGCCAAGCGCCCTTGGTAAACCCAGCAGGAACTTCTAGAAAGCAGAACCCAACAGAGGTAGTCCCAAGTGGTGGAAAGGACCAAAAAGGCTTCCATCTCCCTCCCCATCTTAGTCACCGTGTAACAGGGTGGTCCCCAGGAAAAGGGGAAGTTCCAGGATCCCTGCCCCACCCAAAGGAGGGTGGAGCTGAAAAGAGAGGAGAAGAAGCTAGAGAAGAGACTGGAGAAGAAAGGAAACAGGATGGAAAGCAAGAATGAAGGAGACCCCGAGGAGGCACATGGAGCAGAGACATGTGAAGAAATGGTCCTGGACTGGTTGGAACAGATGAGAGTTAGAGTCCCACAGGGAAGTTAACAATGGCAGCTTTTGTCTTGATTTTGCTCTTTTCCTCCCAGATTTGTCTGACTCTTTCTGACCCTTTTCTATGGGTCTCCACCAAAAGGTGCTTTAGACTTGTGGCAGGCTTTTGGGCCTTGCTTTGGGCCAATCCTGTTTGGTTGGACTTTTACTGACAAGGATGGGTAACAGGTTGATTTATACTTATATATACTTGATTTATACTTATATTCTTTGTCTTTTCTATATTGTTCACTAGTTGCATTAAAGTTCCTTTCCATTAAAGGAAATTTTGCCTTGATGCAGCCAGATGGCAAAACCTATTTAGAGAGGGCAGGTTTGGGCATTCTGGGGTGCCCCTCTTCCTGCCCTGTAATAACCAGAGGTGAGCTGGTTGGGCAGAGGGAGACACATTCTCTACAGCTAAGGCAGACACAAAAGGATGTGACAACTGTAGGCTGTCTGCTGACATTTCTTTCCATAGCTGGCCTGCAACTCTTCATTAAAGAAAGATCTAGTAACATCTCTCCATGGCTGTACGCTGGTGTTAGCTAGACTGAAGCACTACCTAGTTGCCTGAATCAGTCACCTACATCCTCTACTTTATAAAGACATGCCATTTAACCAAGATCCATGAGCCACTTTCTGAAACAGAGGAAGTAACCCTTAGGGAGGCCTGCTTTGAATTTGTCCCCATGTTTGATCATATGTCAAGGTCACAAGCATTCTTCTTTGGGAAAATTACCATGAACTCGTTTCTTAGTCTAACACCGGTCATCTTGCTCCAGTTTCAGGAATCCGTTGCAAATTACAGGGATTGCCTCCCAGGGTGTGCTTCATCTTTAAACACCTTTGGGAGCTAGAAAAAGTGAACCAGAGTAATTTCTGGCTTGCTAGTCAGTTCCCAACCACAGACAAACAAGGATAAGTGCTTTGGGTTGATTGTGTACACAAGCACCACGGGCCCCTCACAAACATCTCTGCTGCAGCTGCCTAAGGAGAAGCAGAGCAGTGAGCTGACATGCACAACAACCCCTCCTCAATCAAGCTGCCCCTAGGATTTTCTTCCCTTCTCTAGCATAATCATTGCTATCAGTCAGCTACGGCAGGCACTTTGCTACGTTGCTATGGGGATTACACTGAAGATAATCACTTGCACAGGTTTTGACAGCCCACTCCAATCTGAGTTGCTTTTGCCCCTTCCATTTGAACATGGGGATACTGAGAAGGACAGACCATGGACTCCTGTGAATCCCCAAGGTCATAGCATTGCTCCCACCTCTAGACTCAAATAAGAGCTTATCATTCAGATTATCACCCACCCATTCTGGCTCTTGATTTTAGTCCTAACTCTGATCCTCTTCTCTACAGCTGTGATTCTGAACAAATCTTTGCTAGATCTCTGTTTTTCTCATCCAAAAATGAGGTGGGAGGGCATGAAGTTGGTGCACACGACGGCTAACTTTAAAATTCCGGGTGTTGTAGTTGAACATACCGAGAAGGTCACACTATCGGAGTTCCGTTTTCTATCATAAATCAATCACCTTGAACAGGAAGATAAATTTTAAATTCCCTATTAAATGATGCTTAGGTGCCCAAATAATAATGAGATTATATCTTAATCCCATAACTGTGATTTCCACAAGAGAGCAATCAGTATACCATTTTGGGTGTGGTACAGCATTGAAATGATCTGCTTTTTCTTAAAACCAACCCAGACTTTGCTTAAAACAAACAAGAGCCTAACTTTGATTCTTCAAAAAGTTCATTCAAAAAATAGAGGAAGAAAGCAAACTGTTTTAAAGAAACACCACCTTGAAACCACTCTCAGCTCTTCTATTGAGTGAGACTGACATCTGCTGGCCTACTTCTCCTATGCAGACATGCCGCAAAAGACTCTCATACTATCTATGCAAATGAATCTGCACTAGAATTGCAGCTATTTGAAAAGCAATGTATGAGGGCATTTAACAGGAGAAGAAATGCGAGAAGGAAATTAGCATATTTCAGTTGTACATCTGGGGTTAGGATAAAGGAATTAACAGTTCAACAAAAAAATTCAGAGAGCAAGAGAAAATTATCTAACCATTCTTAAGAGAAACTGTTTAAAATTTCCCTCATCAATGATAACCATCAATTTTTAACCTGTTTAGTGATGGTTATGTGTTCATAGAAAATTAAGGTAACAGAGAGTAAATGTAAGAGAAAATGAGAAAAAAAAATCAAAAAAGGGGATTGTGGGATGAAATATAGAGGTGAAGACAGAAAGCTGGAGCAGGCAGAGGACAAAGAAGCAATCTGTGAAATGGCAGACTCATGTGCAAGACAACAGCAAGGCACACAGTCAGGGAAATCTTGTGAGGAAGCAAAAGAGTTCATTCACATTCCCCAAACAGAAACTGCCCAATAAAGGAGAGCAGCATAACCCAAGAACACTTAAGCCGTTTGTTGGATGCCACATCTCACTTAGCAGCCTGGTCTCCTAAGCTGTGCCAATTTTGTTTCTTGACGCCCTGATGTCTCAAGAAGGTCAGGGACAGACTGCAGCCGCTCTGCAAGACGGGATAACACTCTCTGCGGTGAAGAACATATTTCCAAGGCAACACTATGTCAAGCATCTCACTTAAAAGGGGGCTTCGTAAGATGTCACTAAACACTTCATTTTCTAATAATCAACTTCCTAGCACTAGGGTAATGAGTTTTTCTGACTGGGAAGATAAAAATGCAGCCAAGGCATTTATATTGGGGCTACTTGATGCCCTCTAAATTATTCTAAACAATAGAATTGCAACATATTCTGCTGAAATTTAGAAAATAAACTAGAATTAAACTGGATACGGTTAATGCTATAATAAAATATACTTCCTGTACTATCATTTTCCTCTAACTTTGGTTGGCGTAGAAGTCAGAAGACCAATGTTCTCCTAGCTCTGCATTTATGAGAAGTCACTTAACTTCTTTCAGGCTGTTTCTTTCTCCATGAAATGGGGATACCAACAGCTCACTCTATCTAACATAGAGAATTGTAAAAATCAAATGAAATAAATTCTGTAAAGACACTATAAAATTTTCTGAGCTATGCTAAAAATAATAAGGAAAAATATTCCTCTGGACAGTGAGAAATGAATAGCCTTGGAGAAAAGAAAGATAGTGAACAAGGGCCATGCGCAAGTAGAGAACTATCCCTAGGAAACCCCTATCTCACCTGGAGTTTGGGTGAGAGCTCTCTGAAGCTCCGTCACGAGGTCTCGACACACCAGGGCATGGAAATATCAGACACAGGAAAATTTCCTGTCTGGCTCAGTGTTTTTATTAAATGCCCCATTGGTTCCTCATTTGAACAATCTATTCTCAGGTAGGTTTAAATTCCAAAGGAGGATGGGGTGTGTGACTATATGCTTCAATCTAACTGTGAAAGAGAAGTGGCTTTATAGGAACAGTAACAAAGTGAAACTGTTGCCAGGAGTGGGTTCCAACCTTGGTCATAGGTGTGCCCCAAAGCATCACTGTGGTCTCTGTGTGTGTGTGTGTGTGTGTGTGTGTGACTCAGACTACAGAAGAAGGATCCTGGACAGTGAGACATTTTTCCCATGTCCCAGGAACCACTGGCTCTCAAATGAACATTTGATTCCACGCAGACAGAAGGCCACATAGAGGGGGTGAATCAGAGTGATGTCACCCACTTATGTGTTTTTCCAATTATTGGGACAACCTCACTCCTCCACATGATTGAGCAAGTTCTTTTAAAATTTATAACTTTGAGAACTACACAGCAACAAATTTTCACCTTAGAAAGAGTCTCACCATTTTGCCTACAAAACAGATATTGGACAAAGAAGCACATTGAAAAGTTCCTTCCAGAATTATGATATTGGTTCCTGGTTTTATTTGGGTAGTTATGTTAAAAGTGGGTCTTATTGTAGGTTTGTGAGCCTTAGCAGGGGAGTCCTACTAGAGAGTACATACCCCAAGAAGGAAGCATTACCACTTTATATTTACTCCATCCTTTAAAAAATTATAATTTTCTGTTTTATGATGTACATAATAGAATAATGCTATATACATTTCAATAATTTTAAAATGTGCATTATAGTTATATATAAATAAAGTTGCTCATTACTGTTCGTGCCTTATCCCAAAAATACCTGCACAACCCAGACACACAATAAAGAATAGTGGGGCCTCCCTGTTGGCCTATGGTTAAGTCTCACCACTTCACCACTATAGCCTGAATTTGAGCCCCACCCAGGGAGTTGACCCACATATGGCGCAACAGACCACTCCTGTCTCACCCTCTGCTGCTGTTAGCAGTGTATGTCAGTAAATCTGCCTGTTCTGCTCCACATCCCCACACCTCTGGCCTACACCTCAGTTCTTCTACACAAAAATAAATAAAATTAAAAAATAAAAGAACAGAGAGAATACTGTTTGAGTCTGCCATGTAGAAAATCACATTATCTAGTAAGCTGGCTGCTCCTAAAATCTCAGCTTTGTCTCAAACTTATATGTGTCAAAGACTATTACTGTAATTCTAAGGCAGTGAAAATGCATTAATATCAATCAGTCATAACAAGAAACAGGACTAACAGAGTTTAGTCCAGTGACATTACAGGAACTGTCACATAACACACAGGCAACCTCACACAAAGCCACACAATACCAATGGCATACATGGCGTTAGAGGTGTATTGCTCAACAGAAATCATGCCCCTTCACTGTAGCCCCTTAAAGTCAGTCTGCAACTGAATTTTTCTTTAATTCAAAGTCTGAAAATTGACGACACTGATCTTCCCAGCCCAGGGCCAGGGGACCAAGCTTGGTGACCACGTCCCTGTCAAGAAAGTACAGCACTTCATGTTAACCTCCTCTGACACATCTAAGGACTTATAGACACAAACATGGGTAAAATGCTGGTTTAAATATGGCAGAAGGAAGCTTCTCTCCCTGTTAGGTGTGAAACTTACTGTCATTACATGATTCATGCTTGGGAACGAGGTGCCCTTTGGAGTTGAGTCATCAGCAGAATTAGGTGAGCCAGGTTGTGAGACAGCACCTTCCTGCAGGACAAAAATGAATTCATCAAGTCCCTTTTATGACTCCTCCTTTTAAAATAATTTGAATGTTAAATAAGTAAAAGTTATCTATATGGTTTTCCATTCACCTAGTTACAGAAGTATCCATCCCCAAAATTCATGGAGATGGTCATTTCCTCCAAATTCAGTGACTATAGTTGGAATGACTGAACCTTGTGCACATGACTCATGTGGTAAAAGCCAGAGAGAAGGATTATAAATTTGACTCTTCAGCTACTTCCCAGGACAAAAGCAAACACAAGTGTGTTCCAAAGGGTCATTTCAGAAGGTTTTCAAAATTGTGTTTCACTTAATAGGCAAGTAATTACTACAAGGACTTTGAAACAAGAAATTGTTAATACTGATCAATTTACTTCCTAACACTCTAATATTTACCCAGAATTGTGGTTAGCATTCACTTTAATAAACTCTCAGCTTACTCTTTCTCTGAGAGTCTGTTCCTTATATTGATGAACACATTTTCAAAATGCTCCCATGATAAAACTGACAAAACAATCAATCCATCCATCAAAAAATGTAATCCCAACACGGACAGTGAGGAAAGTCAGGTATCCAATTTGCTGAAACATTCATTTAAAGATTTCTCATGACAAGTCATCATGGCTAATCTGCTTTAAAATATTGCCACATGCAGATTTTTGTAAAGTATTCAAAGTAATAATTGTTTTAGGACTACTACGGCCATTACTTTCCTCTTGTCCAGAAAGCGGAACATACTCAAGGTCAAGATTTCACACTCTAAAGAAGACCACAAATATCTGGGGGCAGACACCACTGGAGACTTATTCAGAGACAGTCATCTCCTCTGTTAACTCTACCCCCACACACCCCCCACACACCCCACCTCAAAAAAATGTCATGCCCAAGAGCACAGACTCCAAATCCAAATGATCTAGTTTCAAATCCCAGTTCTCCTACTCACTAGTTATGTGACCTTTTTAACCTCTGGTCATATGCATTTCCTCATCTTTTGATTAAGTATTTTATCATATTAGTGTGAGGTTGAAGTGAGTGACTAAGTATAAAGGGTGCTCAGAACTCAATGACCATGACTGGGAGACTGGGAAGAGGTGGAATTGCCCAGGACCTGAGGCTACAGCACAGGGGTCATGAATTTTCCCTCTTCTGCATTTGGGAGAAAGGGTGGGTGGGAAGAGATGGTGTCTTCTCCAGACTCAAATTAAATGGAGAATTCAAGAGAACCCTTGATAGGAATGGTGGATGCCTCAGGAAGGACAGTTGGCACCCCTCACAGCCGAATGTCTGCTTAGCACCTGGCAACCACCGAGACAGGAAAGAGTCTAAATTGGACAGAAATAGCACATGGAAAAGAGATGACTGCCATGCATGTGGTTTGCTAAATGAGGATGTTAGGTTTCCTGTAAGCCAGTGCACACTGCAGAAGGTAGCCAAGTTTGAGCATTCTTGCTGGTTCTCTACCCAAGACAGCAGCCAATTAGGCAAGTGGACTGTGAGTTGAGACCCTGGGAATGCGAGCCAAAGGATGTTAGTACAGCATGAGGTAGAGGTAGACCTTTGATGTGAAACTGGGCAGTGGGGAGGCTGTGGGCCCTCAGAGAGGCTTTTGCAGCCACCCAAGGAGAATGCTAGTCATTCTGTGACTTCATGCTGAGAGAAGCAGCACAGCCACCACAGGGACTTGTGGGACCACTAGTCAAAAGACACATGGACCTGTCCATCTGCCTCTACAAGGCCTTAGCACAGCAGAGGCCTCAGAGACTTGGAAAGGAGGAGGGAGGAGGCATTGCACACACCAGCCCCCTTCCAAGACGTGGGCACACTGGCTGCTGGGTGCAGGAGGTGAGGTCTCTAAATTGAATAACAGAGTTGAATTTAAACTGTGCTGAGGCTTTTCAGTACCCTAACAACACCTGCAAGGTTAGCACACTGTTGAGATGTCATTAAAAGGCAGTGTGTGAGGTCTGCGAGAGCACAGCTGGAGCCAGCACTGAGTGGGTAAGTCCTGTTTGCCGATTGCACCCACCTAGGTAAGCTGACAAATAAGCTGGCTAGAAAAGCAAAATGGTAGTTACAGAGGTTACTAAGTCCTGATCCAATTCTCTTATCAGCACCACATTGTACATGCCTTATAAGAAACATTTAAAATATTGTGCAAGGGTACTTACCTAGAATTATCTTTCTCTAGATGGCATCTATCGAGGTGTCTGCCTACTCCATAATCCTTGGTCTATGATCCACATACCTAAATCATAGGAGTGGGTTTTTGGTGATCCAGGCCCTGCTTCTACCACAACTGACTGGAAAGGCAGGAATCAACAGTGAGGACCCCCTGACCATCAGGGACCCCCCCCCACTCCCCAAATTCCAAAAGTCCATTGATAATAAACAAACAAAAAACTTCTTCAGAGACAGTTCTGTGGAATCAGGGCAAGAAAGCAATCATATTCCTCTAATAAAGTCAGGAAATGTTCCCCTTTGTTTGGGGGTTTTCAGATTTTTTTTAACTCAGTTCTATGTATTGAATTGACATGGGGCACCACCACTAATCTTCTTATTTTTTAAAAACGTTTATTTTATTTATGCATATAAGAACTGGGGTGTGAGCCAGAACTGGGGGTGAGAGGATTCACCAGAGACAGAGTGGGCAGCAGAACAGGTGTGTTATTGAAATACGCTGCTACGGGGAGCAGCGGGAGAGACAGGGAAGGTCTGCTGCACCATCTGTGTGTTAGCTCTCTGGCTGGAATGGATTAAGCTCAGGCCTCAGCAAGGGTGACAGTGCTGAAACTTAATTCCTACAAGACCAGGGAGGCCCCCACTAATCTACTTATATATTTATACCAGTTCTTTTATCTGTGTTTTTGATTACTTTTTTAAAAAACTAACTTGGTCTACTATTGTAATTACTTTATAATTTATACATAGCAAGCCAAATATGGCTTAAGATTGAAAAATAGAAAGATTCCAAAGCAAGCAAGTCTTGATTTTTTTCCACTTTCATATTTATTTGCTGTGTTTTTATTGGATTGACATGTAACTATAATGCATATTTTAATACCTGTTTTAAAATTTTTTTTTAATTTTTTGGTGTTATGTCCATTTTTATAAAGAAAAAATTTATGAGCTAGACAACCGTTTCTCAAATACATGCACAAGTGAATAAATCCACTAGCGTATAGGAACAATGGTAGACCTTCAGTTTCTTATAGCCATTTATATTCCTATTTTTCTATTGCCTACATATAATTGACATATATTGCTGCATTATTATGTACATAATTTATAAACAGACCATATAGTTAGTTTTGCATGCTCAAAGATGATAGGAGTACTCTTGAAAAATTTAGGCCAGTGACAGTCAAAAAATTGCCACATTTCCTTCCAGACGGCTCTTCAATCGTAGAGCACAGCGCCATCTGGTGGTACCTAGGTAATGCATTCACAGTGAGTAATTTTTGTAGGATATACTTGTCATTCAGATAACTAGACAGATAAAGAAAATTTTCTAAATAAATCAAACACAATAACATCAAGGGATACTATGCAACTTCTTTTTCTACTCTCTCCTGTGCTTCTACAAGGCTCTTTTTTCTCTGCCCCACTTAAAGGTAGTAGATACTTTCAGAAAGCCTCAGGTCTTTCTTCCTTGTTTTAGATATGTCTCTCACCTCCTGGCCTGCTTTCCCTCCAGTTTTCCTCAAAAACTCCTGTTCGTCCTTTAAAATTCATCTGGTCCTCCTCAATTCTTGTCCTGACCACACAGCTAAATGATTGACCTCACCTCTACCCTCCTTCTGTACATCCCTTCAAACAGGTCTCATCCTGTTTGAGGAAGTGACTTTAACTTCCTCTCTGCCTCCTATTCTATTAGCTATAGAAGCACTACCTCCTAGAAAGGCAGAATCACCACAAATCTGAGTTGGCCACACTGTAACTTTACATTCCCTAGTAGTCACATTTTAAAAAACTAAAAGAAACAAGTGAAATTTATTGTGATATATTGTATTTTACACAATATATCCAAAATATTATCATTTCAACATTAAACCAATATAAAACATTATTGGTAAGACAGATTATATGTATTTTTCTCATAGTAAGTCTTCAAATTCCAGGATGTGTTCTACATTTCCAGCACATGCCAATTCAGACCAGTCTTGTTTCAAATACACAATAACTGCATGTGTCTAATGGCCCAGGTTGAACAGCGCACTTAAAAAGGCAAGGTCTAGAATTGAAGTTAACATTCAATAAAACTTTCAAAACTTTCAGAACATCTACTGACTGTCACTAGATGTTGTCTGAGAAAGTTATCATCCATGTATCATGCATTCGACCTCTAAATAGCTACTGTGAAGAATCTGCAAAAAAATCTCCTATCCCTGTAGGAGAAAACAAGAAGCATGGCAGAGCTTATCAATTGCTGATTTTTTTTTAGAAACTTTTTTTTAAAAGATTTATTTATTTATGCATACAAGCACTGGGGTACAGGCCAGAGGTGTGGGGGGAGGGTGAGAGGATTCACCACAGAGAGCGGGGAGCAGAACAGGCAGATCAACTGAAGTACACTGCTAGGGTGGAGCAGCGGGCACAGCAGGAGAGGTCTGCTGTGCCATATGGGTCCCCTCCCTGGCCGGCAACAGGGATAGAACTCGTGCTGCAGTGGCTGTGATTTGCTTCATAGTACGTTGCTTAACCCACTGCGCCACCAGGGAGGCCCTATACACATTTATTTCAATGCATTTAAATAATAGTATTAAAATTAGTGATTGGTGGACTCCTTATTATGCATCTAGGTATCTTCTTATAACACTTACTGTGTTTTCATCACATTCTCATGTTTTCCCACCCAACCAGGACAGCACCCCTTTAAAGGCAAAGCCATTCCACCATATTCACTGCAACATATTCAGTGTCTGTCTTTATGGCACATGGGATGTATTTGTTAATTTGGAAAATTTGAGATTTTAGATCAATGGAGGTTCCCTTTTTCCTTGCAGTGTGAACTTCACTGTTTCTCATTCATCTAAAAAATATGGAGGGTATTAGATAAAACAAAATAAATGTTCAGACTATATGAGAAAATTAGTGGTTACCAGATGAGAAGGGCTAAGGGAAGGGAGTAAATCAGGTCAAAGTCAATTGTATGATGGATAAGTTCACATATAGTGAACTTACTATACATAGAAACTGACAGCGATGAACACTTGAACCTTATATAATCTTATAGTGCAATATTATTTCAATAAAAAATCTTAAAACACTGTTATGTGTCTAAGCAAAGAGGGTTGCTTCTACTTTCAGGCTAATTTACAGCAGAATTCATAATTTAATCTCAGCTCAGGATTCTCCTTCCCAAACACTGTAGCATTCTATGTACATAATGTAGACAAGGCCTTGGGCATGCACCCAGCACTTCTGTTATCACACTCTCTCTTGCATATGTTTGGGAGTTTCCCAACCACCCAGAGAAGCAGATAGGTCAGGTGCTATTTCCCCTTCAGACTCCAAGAAGTTAAATGAGGGTCAGAGCATTAATAAGTAACTGAACCAGCAGTAGAAACCAAATGTTCTGACTCCTAGAACATGTTTCCACTATTGTGGTTCTACCTCTGAAGTTGGAGAATGCATTTTCCAAGTCAGCTAATCTTTAGTTTATTATTATCTTGTGTTTAAAATTAACTTCTTCTTTTTGTTTTTCTTTAATTTGCTTCATATGTAGTTAGTATATGGGGATAAAAGCAAGGAAACCTCCACCAGAACTCTGAGTATTAAACCAGTGACACCAACACAATAACAATGATTGGCAATTTGTGGAGCTCATTTAAACACAGTGGCCAGGGCTGTCATGTGCTGATGTGCAGGCTGGGCACTGAGTAAACTTGCCAAGTGCTAGACAGGTACACAGCTGACAAGCCACAACTGGCAGCCATCGGGTGATTCTCTGTCACATCAAAACAAAAACAAAACAAAAAAAACCCAGAAATCAAATCTGGGTCCAATAGCCTATTAAAAAAGATGGCTATTAAAAAGGGTACTGAGATGTCTGCACAACTAAAGGGTAAATGCCTCCAGGTCCAGGTTCTTTTAATACCAAAGTTGTACCTAATAGTTCTAGTTCATGACCCAAAATAAACAATTTTTTTACATGTTTGTATCTCCAAGGGCTTTGCAAAAGATACATTTGAGTGGGCTGCTTAATAATAATCACAAAGTAAGTACAAGTAGTTTTTTTTTCACTTATGAAGTACTTGAAGAGTACCAGAAAATGCTATCAAACACTCCACTAGCACATAATTTGAGATTCATATCCACTGTTTAGAAGTGTATAGCCCTTGGGGAGGGGGGGGGAAATAAAAATGAAAATGAAAGTGAATAGCCCTTAAAAAAGAAAGTTTTACTCATTTTATAAAACTTTATAATTTATAGTCATCTCTAAAATCTTCTAAAGATTTTATTCTAGGAAGAGAAAAAAAAAAATTAAAGTCGCAACTTGGGACCCAGCTTTAAGCAGGCGTGAAAGGTGACCACGCACAGGACTGAACTCTTGTCTTACCTCTGGCTGCTTGCCTCTTGCTGGCACGCCGGGCATTTTTTCTGTGGAATTTTCCTTGAACAGTCTGTTGGTGAGGGCCTCCTGAGAACACAAAAATTTTATCACACCTTTCCTCCCACAACTCACAAATGGAAAAGAGTAATTGCATTTTCAGTTATGGTCATTCAGCTGGTACTTTTATTAGAGTCAAGGCTGGTTAGTTCTTATTTGCTGACATGCAGGCTTTACCCAAGTTCACTTTCCAACTCATTACAAAGAACAGGGAGAGGCATGCAGGCTCATTAAGCCCTCGTTACTTTGCAGACTTTGACATGGTGAAATCTGTGAAAAGATGATTCAACTCAGCCTAAGCAGCAAGGCCAGGGAACTAGTTCATCCCTTGGTTTTCGCTTTTCAGTAGGTCATGACTTAGGCAAATGTGATTTTAATACAGTTCATGAAAATTAGCTACATCATATCAGCATGAAAAAAATGACTCTACAATCTTTTAGCTCAGGCATCCAGTATCTGTTTAAGCACCTGGCTTTCTGCAAGGCCTTTTGGAGCAAACACGTAAAATGTGGCCCCTACCCTCGGGGCGTACAGTTTCACTGGGAAGGCAACACACATAAAAATGTGCCCTAGCCCAGAGAAATAGTGAAAAGGTCATCTAAAGCACTCAGAGGCTTCAGTGAGTGGGTTAGAGGACAGATTCTGAGCTAGCCAATTTGGATTCATATCCTAGTTCTACCATCCGTGATCTTAACCAGTCTGCCAATTTTCTCGCCTATAAAACGCAGATTGTACCTATACTTACTCATCTGATTATGTGATTAAAAAAATGAATTCCAAACTGTTTGTAACAATGCTGGGGACATAGTACTGTTTAGCCCAGTAGAGAGTAGCTGTTGTTATGTAATTAAAAGTCAAATACTGAGGCTCTCCCTAGTGGCGAAGCAGGTTAAGCGTCACACTGTGAAGCATCCTCTGCACAGCAGTTTGAGTTCCATCCCCGGTCAGGGAGGGGACACACATGGCGCAGCAGACCTCTCCTGCCTTGCCCGCTGCTCCCTTCAGCAGTGTATTTCAGTCAGTCTGCCTGTTCTGCTCCCCACTCTGTTTCTGGTGAATCCTCTTACCTCTCATGCCTCTGATCTATACCCAGCTTGTTTGCATAAACAAGTAAACCTTAATAAAAAATGTCACACACATGGGACAGGAAGTACTTCTGAAATTCAAACAAGAGGAACTGCTGTGGGTTGATTGAAAGGTTATGCCAACAAAATATTACCATCCAAAGTAAGACCTGAAGAGGAAGATGAGAGCCAGAGCACCAGACAGGAGAACTGAATTGAAATGTTTTTTTTCTATTGGAAAAGAGGAGAAGCAAGATGGACTCAAGGATTATTGTAGTCTCAAAATTCAAGGACTATTGAACTATTTCAAATACAATAACTAATCAGGTCCCATAGCTATACAGACCCGCAATACCCATTGCCTCTTCACTAAAAAAGCCAGAATCTCCAGTATCATAGATCACTCAATCACCCTGACCATTAAAATTCAAAACAATCTCTAACTTTTCATCATAGACACAATATACTACAAACAACAACTCAGCCATCAGACCTAAAATAAATAAACTCAGAACAGTTTTATTAGAAACTCATACTTCAGGATATTCCTCCATGGCTATAGCTGTAGTATAACCAAACACAGAGGAGGGAGAAATAAAGGAAAAAGATGCTTTCCTGAAGAACTATCAACTGGCCTTAGTTACAGATAGAAATGAGAGCAGTTCGTTGACAGCAGGAGCGACCAAAAGCGTGATGGCACTAATGACACAAACAGGTAAATCAGGAGAGCTGATCTGTCTTGGAGTGGGGGGAGGAAACCAGAACTTTATTCTGGGAAGAAGGACTTAGAGGTAACAAAATAACATCCAAAAAAAAAAAAAATCTCATAAGGACACATGGAGATGAGAAGTGATTATAGAAAAGGGATTTAAGCTCCAAAAATGGATTGGGGATCCTCACATCACGGAAGCCAGGAGAAGAGTGAGCTCAAGACAGGATTCAATGGGCACCAAAAAAGACTCAGTAAAAGAAAGACACACTTGGAAGAGCATCGCTTCTTTAACGAAGGGCTTGGACCTTTTTGTCCTAGGACACTGGAACTGGTGGGAAAGAGCTCAGCGTGATAAAAGATGACAACTGGTGCTGATGCTTTGAACTAAATCAGTAAGTGTGCAGAGGGGAAGGCCCTGAGCTGGAAGTCAGGAGAGCAGGGAGCTCTGGAAAGTAGTGATTGGCAACAGAGGATCACATCCAGCTCTACAAGCTCTACATGACTGCTCAACCCTAAGCGTGAATTACAGTAACTTGTCATTCATTTGGCAGCCTTGTATTCCCTAATAAAAATGTTTAACCTTTTTAAAGTATGGGGAAAGTGTTCTACAAGTTTCTAAGACTTGTCTATAGGCAAAAGTTTTCATTTTAAGAATTTTCATGAAAAATGTAGAGACTACAGTTACGCAGATAGATTTAGGTATATTCTATTTATAAGAATTTATGTACCATTTTAAGGAGAAAAATAAATGCATGTCAATTATGTTTCATTTCTATTTTTAATAGCATGCCTAAAGCGGCAAATTATTTTCTAAAAATATGCCTAAGTCCTTTCCATCCTTCATATAAATTCTAAAAATACTCAGCTCATCAGTTAGTCCATCATTCCACAGATACTGAATACATTGTAGAATACATCACTAAGGGAAAATAAAAAGATATATACCTTCTCTATGCATTATAATGACAGATTTTCCCCCTTTGGCATCCTTTCCTCCACTCCTCTCTGTACCACACAACTTGTTTGTATAAAAGTGACTTTTATTGACCAGTGACTGAAGGAAGAATGTTACAACACTGATAGAAAACTTAAAACAGAATTTAACACATATCATTCCAGAGAGTCCTTTGGGCATCCCAACCTCTTGGAAATGCTCACCAACTTTCCTCCCCTCTACCACGTGGCTCCTCTCTCCCCTACAAAAGCCTCCCCTTTGTCCGCCCTTCTCAGGGACAGTGACCTGTTTTTCCACCGGCCAGTGGAAAACTCAAATGTCCTATTTCTTCATGATGCTGCGCCAAGTATTTCTCCAGCTCCTTTGCAAACTAGTCCTAGCTTGCAAACTCTGTCATTCTCAAATTTGAGCATCTGTTAGCTTGTTAAAACAAGTATTTCAAGGCCGCACCCCAAAAGTCCAGATATAGTAGGTCTGAGGTGGGGCCTGAGAATTTGCATTTGTAACTAATTCCCAGAAGATGCAGATGTCATAGTGATCTCTCACGGTGGGAGAATCACTGATTTCAGTGCCTCTGAACAGGCTTCCCTAACAATAGAATCACCTGCAAACTCCAGGCTTCATCATTAACCACACAATGAAAGAACTGGAACTTGGGGTTTTTCTCTATCTTGAGCTTGCGAAGAAAATGCCCAATGGTAGTAAATTCTGTAAGTGGACGCTATCTTTAAAAACTGTTATGAGGCTTCTGACTTTATCTTTTGCTATTTGAATGCTGGCAGCTCTCAAGCTTCACCCCTTCCTCCTCCCCTTGTGCAAGCTGATAAGAAACTCTGAGTGTTCCTGCTTTGATGTAGGTGGAGATTCAAACCACACAGTGCTCTTCACAAGGGAATCCCTTACCTCGGCCTGCTTCCTAAGTACAGACCCCAGACAGTCTCCCTGTCTTTTGTTTTTTTTCAAGCTATGTGAGGCTGTGAGAAGTCTGCCCTATTATCCTCCCCATCCAGAAATCTCCATTGTGTAAATAATAAGCTTTTTCGTGCTTTCTTTGGTGTGTGAATGGGACCATCAGTCTTGCAATCTGAACCAAACTTGCATGGTAAGGAGAAGGGAGTCTTTCCTTTTCCATGATGACCAAAACAGGTTTGGGAAGGGTTTTTCCTTTTCTTTCTACATTTAAAGCACTCAAGAAAAATCTCCCCATGCAACTGTAATGACAGCAATTAAGCAAAAGTTAATAAAACATGAGACCCCTCCCACCCAGTATACTGGAAACTGGGTAGAGACATCCTTGGAAGAAAATTCAAGGTAACTACTATGGAAATTCACAGTGGACAGGAAATTTGGGAGGGTGGATAGAGCTGTTTTACATTGTAAGCCTGTAAAATTGTCTGACTTCTTAAGCATGTGTAGCTTTAAATTGCTTAAATCTAAACCACTCATAATTTAAAAAAGAACTTTACACAAAAAATACTAACTTAACTTTCTATAATCTTGTTACAAAGAATTTTATGGTGGCATATCAAAAAATATATTGACATACGTCACTAAAAAGCAACTATGAAAATAAAGGAAAATCAAGGCAAAAAAGAACAAGAAATAGAAGTTTTTTAAAGAATTACCAAATTCATGGTAACTGTCAGTTTATTTTCTCCATTGTAAGAAATGAAATTATAATGGCTACAATGATTTTGGGGGGTTTCTGTTTAAATTAGTTTTGTTTTGCAGTAAGGAGATGCCTGTAACTCTTTTTAAGTGTGAAAAAGGTGTTCTCATACTTTGAAAAGCTGAAAACCAATGAGCTAGAAAATTGTTTCTGATTCCCAATTTGGAGCTGATCTACTTTTCAAAAGTGAATCTATCTCGTTAATGTTCACATATCAGCTCTGCTTCTCCCTAAGGAAAACCACACAAAATAGAGACGGTTATTTTTCCTGTAGGCCTCGGGGTGTTCTGAAAATATATGTATACATAAGTGGTTGTCTGTGCTAATGCTGCTGATCCCCAGGTGAATTTCTACAAATGGAAATATCGGTGACTCTCATCCTCTGAGATGTAACCATTCTCACATCTGGTGTGTTTTCTGTTTGTCTAAATTATAGATGCAAAGTCCTCAGGATGTCATAAGGATTTGTTTTTGCTTTTAAAATAATGTTCAAATTACCATTAGGTACACACTTAGCTAGTAATAAATATTGTTCTAGTTTATATTTTACATTGTCTAACATATTCCCTTTTATTAAACTAGAAACTTAATAAACTCTAAAAACCATCCAAGTTGTCATGAATTTAGAGAAAGTTCTTAGGTTTTTTGGTTCTGTTTAATTTTTTAATACTTGTGTTTTTCTTCACAAATAACTATACTTTGACTGAAAGAAATTCATCAAGGTGATAAAAAAAAGTTATTTTCCTTGCATGGAACAGTGTTTTCTAAAAGAAAAGCATTTAGGAAAGAGGAGTCAAGAGTCTGTGATGCTGTCATATGACCATGTGGCTCTGTCAAGTAGGTCTTTGAATATTGAAATCTGAGGCCCTGGAGAGAAGGGGATACTAGAGAATACATCTGGATTTATTGAAATAAGTTCCTAAGCACAAGATGGAATTGCTCCAACCCAGGATGTCACATGAACAAACTGAAACTTAGAAAACTTTTGTACTTTGTAAATATCCACTTGACAGAAATACAATACATCCAGTCAGCCAACCCTCAAAGGTCAACTTATCTCTGGGGCTCTATATTTATTTCCTTGTTCCTTCTCAAGCAAGGTTGACTATGTGACCCCAGCTAACTTGATGTTTTCTTTGTCTCTTCTTTGTTCTTCATTCCTTGTTCTATAAAAACTTCCTGCCTTCTATTTCATTTTGCAGTTCTCCAGAAGCAGACTGTCAACTTCATGAAGTACTAAATTAAAGTTTGTTTATATCACCTCACTGTGTTTTTTTAACCATTGTGTAACAGATCACAGAGGCTACATTTAAAGCTAAGGGGTTATATATAGTCACTGAGAGGGAGGACACTGGAAGAGAGAAAAACCCAAAGACTAAGGTCTAAATAAATGGAAAACTTAGAAGTCAGGTAAACAGAGGTACCAACATCAGAGAGGCCGGAGGGAATAAGAGACCTGGTGCCCTGCAGTAAAGGAGGATTCAGAGAGCTTCACAGGACGGAAGAAGAGGTAAGGCCAAAAGGTGCATATAGTACATATGAGTTTATTCTGAGCTGAAGGCAAGCAAGATCCAGTAGACTCAGGAACTAATAGGGGTAGGTACCAGGAAGAGGGTTATGACCAGAGAAAACATTTTTTTTTATCTGAAATACCTATTTGCATGGCATAGAATCTGATAACCAAATATCTGTTCTTTAATCATCCTGCAAATTACCCTCCCCACTTTGAAGTCCCAAACTTTTGTTCCTTCCCTTAGTTCAGGATGGCATAGAAAGCTCAAGTGTCCACTGCCTTTGAGGATCATGTCTTTGTAGGACTTCCATCCCACATAACTAAGTTTGCTTTTCTCCAGTTAATCTGTCCTATAGTACTTTAATTATTAGACTAGAAAGTAAGAAGATAAAACTTTTCCACCCTACACATGAGAAAAAAGGAATACTGGTCCTTCAATTCATCCAAATGAGTAAAAATCCTCACTGTATTTGGCATATGTGTCAAGCACATTAATAAATCATGTTGGGGATTGGTAATCATCAATTTTTAGTGGAACTATTTTGCCTTATTGTGATTCTATCCAATAAGGTTAGGAAGAGATAGAAAATAAAGAGATAGTTAAGTTCATTTGGGGGTTGGTTAGCCAAGTGAGTGAGAAAAAGAAGGGCAAGTGAGAGAAATGAAGAATAATTATAATGCTAGATTGTGGGATCTAATCTGAAGGAAACAGATCAGGGGTTGTCTGATAGTCAAAAGAGTAGCAACAAACATATATATATGTATGTATATATGTGTATATATACACACACACATATATATCTTTCTCCATTTTTATATCATTTTGTTAGAGTTCTAAAAGTGAAATTACCAGATTAAGTGGTATGAATTTTTAAGTTATTGATGCATGTTGCCAAATTATTTTTAAAAAAATGTATGCCAGCTTAAAGTATAACACTGCCTAGCTCAAAAAGAAACCATCTGGATGGATTTACCTTTAAGGATTTCTCTATTTGCTTCCACCTGTCCAATGGCTGTAACCCTCAGTGTCTCCAGAGAGTCGCTGGAAACTGATGCAAAGCTGCTAAAAGCAGATACCAGGAAAATGGCCCACTTCTTGTTGATCACAGCCCAAATCCTCTCTTGGCATATAGCTTCTTCGATTTCTCATGAAAAAACTCCACGGGGATTTCTTTGGCCACTGCTTCAAAGTCAAGTGATCACCAAGGTGATGACTCCAGCTTTGAATTTTAAAAGGAAAAAAACAAAGTGATACACGGTCTCTAAAACCATAGTAAAGCGATAAAAATATATTGTTCATCCTGCTGATAAACAATATTCTAAAGCATAGAGAACATCTGTAATAGATTATTTTCTCCTATTGCCACATTTCATTCCTACCCTTTCTTTAGACATCCTAAACTTACCAGTGCTATACCCCTCACAAATGGTCCTTCTTTCCATAACTATTACTTTCTATCTAAAAAAAAAGGGGATGCCTGGGCAAAGTTACTAGTTTAGTACATTCAAGTTTAAAGATGTAATTGGAATTTTGTATTATAGAATAAAAGAGGCAAAAAAAAAAAAAGACTGATTAAGTGTAGAACTAATTATTACATTACATGAAATCATTCAAACACCAAGTGTTTGGGGGATTTTGCTGACTGTAAAATTCTTAAAGCATGGGTGCTGGGGGCCTCCCAGTGCATCTCATCCTCTCGGCTTCTTCTACTGCTGCTGCTCGCTGATGCTGCTGTTGGGCTTGTTGGTCGGTCCTCGCAGTTCTGGCATCCTCACGATGCTGCCCATTTATGCCCGTGTCCAACACAGGTGCACCCACTTGCGCATGCCCACCCTGGAATGCTCGCAGCACTGCAGGTGTCCATCATCAGTGGTGGGAGGGTGGAAAGGCCTGATCAACCTTTACCCTACATATGCTCATATTATCATTCTTTCTTTTTTAATTTAATTTTTCATTTTCTTTATTAAGGTTTACCCACTGTGTACGATTTAGGGGAATAGATTCAGGTCCCAGATGTATAACACCACCACCACCACCATTAAAGCATCCATGGTCTTTGGCCTAAGTCATTGGGTTAATTCCCCTCTCTGCTCCCACCCTCAACCTCCCTTCCACCACCCCTATTCTCCTTAGTGTATACTACCATCCTTTATCCATTCATCCATGTATCTTAGTATTAACAAACAGTGCTGTAGTGAACATAGGGTTCTGTTACTCCCTTTGGACTATTGTATTCATTTCCTTCAGATAAATACCCAGTAGTTAAATGCTAGAATGAATCAATTTTCAATTTTTTTTTTAATAAAGATTTATTTTAAAACTATATTTATTTATGCATACAAGAACTGGGGTACAGGCCAGAGATGTGAGGGGTGAGAGGAGTCACCAGAGACAGAGTGGGGAGCAGAACAGGAGGACTGACTGAAATACACTTCTGAGAAGAGCAGCAGGCAAGGCAGGAGAGGTCTGCTGCGCCATGTGGGTCAGCTGCCTTGCTGGGGATTGAACTCGTGCTGCAGTATCTGTTGATAGTTGCACACTTTCCACTAAACATGCTCAAGTGTTCCCATTTTCCACGTCCTCATTAGCACGTATTATTTATCTTCTGGTGAACGTCCATCTAGTAGAATGAAGTAATAGAATGAAGTAATATTTCAACATGGTTTTG